>JANSJX010000608.1:0-21069 GCA_026168455.1 Theocolax elegans | reverse complement strand
TAATTTAAAAAATGTCTCGTATTATTTAAATTATTTGCTAATAAATAGTTTTTAATTAATTGTGATAGTTATGTAGTAGATTGCTATCTTACGTGCTTAGGACCCTAACTTCCTCTGCTAGACAAATGGAAAAAATATCTCTAACTTTTTCAGCTTGTTTCAGCTTGTTTCAGCTCATTTCAAGCCGCAGACAGCTTGGAGACACTGTTCTTATTGCAGTAGAGCTAACTTTCAGCTTTAGGTAGCTAAAATGAGATTAAGTTTCCTTGTTTCAGCTCATTTCAAGCCGCAGACAACTTGGAGACACTGTTCTTATTGCAGTGGAGCTAACTTTCAGCTTAAGGTAGCTAAAATGAGCTTAAGTTTTCTGCTAGTGTGGTAACGTTTCTGAAATTCAATAATGTCAGTTGCAGTTGTTATGATGACAGCAAGTCAGTCAAAGTCCAGACTTTAGCTTCTTGCCGTCATCCGAAATATCAACACATAGACGGGTATCTTATAGTTGTCTCCAATCTATGGTATTTTAATAACCTGATTGCTGTCAAAAAAATCTTACGTGCTTAGGAACCTAACTTCCTCTGCTAGACAAATGGAAAAATATTTCTAGACTTTTTCAGCTTGTTTCAGCTTGTTTCAGCTCATTTCAAGCCGCAGACAGCTTGGAGACACTGTTCTTATTGCACTGGAGCTGACATTCAGCTTAAGGTAGCTAAAATGAGCTTAAGTTTTCTGCTAGTGTGGTAACGTTTCTGAAATTCAATAATGTCAGTTGCAGTTGTTATGATGACAGCAAGTCAGTCAAAGTCCAGACTTTAGCTTCTTGCCGTCATCCGAAATATCAACACATAGGGTATCTTATAGTTGTCTCCAATCTATGGTATTTAATAACCTGATTGCTGTCAAAAAAATCTTACGTGCTTAGGAACCTAACTTCCTCTGCTAGACAAATGGAAAAATATTTCTAGACTTTTTCAGCTTGTTTCAGCTTGTTTCAGCTCATTTCAAGCCGCAGCAGACAGCTTGGAGACACTGTTCTTATTGCAGTAGAGCTAACTTTCAGCTTTAGGTAGCTAAAATGAGCTTAAGTTTCCTTGTTTCAGCTCATTTCAAGCCGCAGACAGCTTAAAGACACTGTTCTTATTGCAGTGGAGCTAACTTTCAGCTTAAGATAGCTAAAATGAGCTTAAGTTTCCTGCTAGTGTGGTAACGTTTCCGAAAATCAATAATGTCATTTGCAATTGTTATGATAACAGCAAGTCAGTCAAAGTCCAGACTTTAGCTTCTTGCCGTCATCCGAAATATCAACACATAGACGGGTATTATAGTTGTCTCCAATCTATGGTATTTTAATAACCTGATAGCTGTCAAAAAAATCTTACGTGCTTAGGACCCTAACTTCCTCTGCTAGACAAATGGAAAAATATTTCTAGACTTTTTCAGCTTGTTTCAGCTTGTTTCAGCTCATTTCAAGCCGCAGACAGCTTAAAGACACGTTCTTATTGCAGTGGAGCTAACTTTCAGCTTAAGGTAGCTAAAATGAGCTTAAGTTTCCTTGTTTCAGCTCATTTCAAGCCGCAGACAGCTTGGAGACGCTGTTCTTATTGCAGTGGAGCTAACCTTCAGCTTAAGGTAGCTAAAATAAGCTAAAGTTCCATGTTTCAGCTCATTTCAAGCCGCAGTCAGCTTGGAGACACTGCTCTTATTGCAGTGGAACTAACTTTCAGCTTGAGGTAGCTAAAATGAGCTTAAGTTTTCTTGTTTCAGCTCATTTCTAGCCGGAGATAGCTTGGAGACACTGTTCTTATTGCAGTGGAGCTAACTTTCAGCTTAAGATAGCTAAAATGAGCTAAGTTCCTGCTAGTGTGGTAACGTTTCCGAAAATCAATATGTCATTTGCAATTGTTATGATAACAGCAAGTCAGTCAAAGTCCAGACTTTAGCTTCTTGCCGTCATCCGAAATATCAACACATAGACGGGTATCTTATAGTTGTCTCCAATCTATGGTTTTAATAACCTGATTGCTGTCAAAAAAATCTTACGTGCTTAGGACCCTAACTTCCTCTGCTAGACAAATGGAAAAAATATCTCTAGACTTTTTCAGCTTGTTTCAGCTTGTTTCAGCTCATTTCAAGCCGCAGACAGCTTAAAGACACTGTTCTTATTGCAGTGGAGCTAACTTTCAGCTTAAGGTAGCTAAAATGAGCTTAAGTTTCCTTGTTTCAGCTCATTTCAAGCCGCAGACAGCTTGGAGACGCTGTTCTTATTGCAGTGGAGCTAACCTTCAGCTTAAGGTAGCTAAAATAAGCTAAAGTTTCCATGTTTCAGCTCATTTCAAGCCGCAGTCAGCTTGGAGACACTGCTCTTATTGCAGTGGAACTAACTTTCAGCTTGAGGTAGCTAAAATGAGCTTAAGTTTTCTTGTTCAGCTCATTTCTAGCCGGAGATAGCTTGGAGACACTGGTTCTTATTGCAGTGGAGCTAACTTTCAGCTTAAGCTAGCTAAATGAGCTTAAGTTTCCTGCTAGTGTGGTAACGTTTCCGGAAAATCAATAATGTCATTTGCAATTGTTATGATAACAGCAAGTCAGTCAAAGTCCAGACTTTAGCTTCTTGCCGTCATCCGAAATATCAACACATAGACGGGTATCTTATAGTTGTCGCCAATCTATGGTATTTTAATAACCTGATTGCTGTCAAAAAAAATCTTACGTGCTTAGGACCCTAACTTCCTCTGCTAGACAAATGGAAAAATATCTCTAGACTTTTCAGCTTGTTTCAGCTTGTTTCAGCTCATTTCAAGCCGCAGACAGCTTGGAGACACTGTTCTTATTGCAGTAGTAGCTAACTTTCAGCTTTAGGTAGCTAAAATGAGATTAAGTTTCCTTGTTTCAGCTCATTTCAAGCCGCAGACACTTGGAGACACTGTTCTTATTGCAGTGGAGCTAACCTTTCAGCTTAAGGTAGCTAAAATGAGCTTTAGTTTTCTGCATTGTGTGGGTACGATTTCTGAAATTCAATAATGTTCAGTTGCAGTTGTGATGATGACGCAAGTCAGTCCAAGTCCAGACTTTAGCTTCTTGCCGTCATCCGAAATACAACACATAGACGGGTATCTTATAGTTGTCCTCCAATCTATGGTATTTGAATAACCTGATTGCTGTCAAAAAATCTTACGTGCTTAGGAACCAACTTCCTTCCTGCTAGACAAATGGCAAAATAGTTCTAGACTTTGTCAGGCTTTGTTCTAGAACTGGTTTCAGCTCATTTCAACGCCGCAGACAGCTTGGAGACACGGTTTCCATTATTGCACTGGAGCTGACATCAGCTTAAGGTAGCCTACAAGTGAGCTTAAGTTTTCTGCTAGTGTGGTAACGTTTCTGAAAGTCAATCATGTCAGTTGCAGTATGTTCTGATGACAGCAATCAGGTCAAAGTCCAGACTTTAGCTTCTTGCCGTCATCCGAAATATCAACCATAGACGGTATCTTATAGTTGTCTCCAATCTATGGTATTTTAATAACCTGATTGCTGTCAAAAAAATCTTACGTGCTTAGGAACCTAACTTCCTCTGCTAGACAAATGGAAAAATATTTCTAGACTTTTTTCAGCTTGTTTTCAGCTTGTTTCAGCTCATTTCAAGCCGCAGACAGCTTGGAGACACTGTTCTTATTGCAGTAGAGCTAACTTTCAGCTTTAGGTAGCTAAAATGAGCTTAAGTTTCCTTGTTTAAGCTCATTTCAAGCCGCAGACAGCTTAAAGACACTGTTCTTATTGCAGTGGAGCTAACTTTCAGCTTAAGGTAGCTAAAATGAGCTTAAGTTTTCTGCTAGTGTGGTAACGTTTCTGCAATTCAATAATGTCAGTTGCAGTTGTTATGATGACAGCAAGTCAGTCAAGTCCAGACTTTAGCTTCTTGCCGTCATCCGAAATATCAACACATAGACGGGTATCTTATAGTTGTCTCCAATCTATGGTATTTTAATAACCTGATTGCTGTCAAAAAATCTTACGTGCTTAGGGCCCTAACTTCCTCTGCTAGACAAATGGAAAAATATTTCTAGACTTTTTCAGCTTGTTTCAGCTTGTTTCAGCTCATTTCAAGCCGCAGACAGCTTGGAGACACTGTTCTTATTGCAGTAGAGCTAACTTTCAGCTTTAGGTAGCTAAAATGAGCTTAAGTTTCCTTGTTTCAGCTCATTTCAAGCCGCAGACAGCTTAAAGACACTGTTCTTATTGCAGTGGAGCTAACTTTCAGCTTAAGGTAGCTAAAATGAGCTTAAGTTTCCTTGTTTCAGCTCATTTCAAGCCGCAGACAGCTTGGAGACGCTGTTCTTATTGCAGTGGAGCTAACCTTCAGCTTAAGGTAGCTAAAATAAGCTAAAGTTTCCATGTTTCAGCTCATTTCAAGCCGCAGTCAGCTTGGAGACACTGCTCTTATTGCAGTGGAACTAACTTTCAGCTTGAGGTAGCTAAAATGAGCTTAAGTTTTCTTGTTTCAGCTCATTTCTAGCCGGAGATAGCTTGGAGACACTGTTCTTATTGCAGTGGAGCTAACTTTCAGCTTAGGGTAGCTAAAATGAGCTTAAGTTTTCTGCTAGTGTGGTAACGTTTCTGCAATTCAATAATGTCAGTTGCAGTTGTTATGATGACAGCAAGTCAGTCAAAGTCCAGACTTTAGCTTCTTGCCGTCATCCGAAATATCAACACATAGACGGGTATCTTATAGTTGTCTCCAATCTATGGTATTTTAATAACCTGATAGCTGTCAAAAAAATCTTACGTGCTTAGGACCCTAACTTCCTCTGCTAGACAAATGGAAAAATATTTCTAGACTTTTTCAGCTTGTTTCAGCTTGTTTCAGCTCATTTCAAGCCGCAGACAGCTTAAAGACACTGTTCTTATTGCAGTGGAGCTAACTTTCAGCTTAAGGTAGCTAAAATGAGCTTAAGTTTCCTTGTTTCAGCTCATTTCAAGCCGCAGACAGCTTGGAGACGCTGTTCTTATTGCAGTGGAGCTAACCTTCAGCTTAAGGTAGCTAAAATAAGCTAAAGTTTCCATGTTTCAGCTCATTTCAAGCCGCAGTCAGCTTGGAGACACTGCTCTTATTGCAGTGGAACTAACTTTCAGCTTGAGGTAGCTAAAATGAGCTTAAGTTTTCTTGTTTCAGCTCATTTCTAGCCGGAGATAGCTTGGAGACACTGTTCTTATTGCAGTGGAGCTAACTTTCAGCTTAAGATAGCTAAAATGAGCTTAAGTTTCCTGCTAGTGTGGTAACGTTTCCGAAAATCAATAATGTCATTTGCAATTGTTATGATAACAGCAAGTCAGTCAAAGTCCAGACTTTAGCTTCTTGCCGTCATCCGAAATATCAACACATAGACGGGTATCTTATAGTTGTCTCCAATCTATGGTATTTTAATAACCTGATTGCTGTCAAAAAAATCTTACGTGCTTAGGGCCCTAACTTCCTCTGCTAGACAAATGGAAAAATATTTCTAGACTTTTTCAGCTGTTTCAGCTTGTTTCAGCTCATTTCAAGCCGCAGACAGCTTGGAGACACTGTTCTTATTGCAGTAGAGCTAACTTTCAGCTTTAGGTAGCTAAAATGAGCTTAAGTTTCCTTGTTTCAGCTCATTTCAAGCCGCAGACAGCTTAAAGACACTGTTCTTATTGCAGTGGAGCTAACTTTCAGCTTAAGGTAGCTAAAATGAGCTTAAGTTTCCTTGTTTCAGCTCATTTCAAGCCGCAGACAGCTTGGAGACGCTGTTCTTATTGCAGTGGAGCTAACCTTCAGCTTAAGGCTGGCGGGAGTAACTATGACTCTCTTAAGGTCATGGTTACTAGGTAGCCTTGGCTCCTCGCGCCCCCGCTGGTAACTACTGTGGGGATTATCCCCTCGACGGTAGGCTAAATGGGCTACCACTGCACACAACATCGTGCTAGGGTCTCAGAAGGATGCAGCCCATCCAAGTGGCCGTCCACCTTTCTCGTTTTCCTGAGTCCCGAACAAAGGTTGGAGGCACTGGGGTTAACAGCCCCACCGATCGTCAGGCTTGCACCCTGGCGACCGGAAGTTAGTAGCATTCGACACGGAAAGTATACAGGGACGTCGTCCCAGCCGCCGGCTGCAGCCTCGGACCGCCGGCCTACTAACACCTGGGAGTGAGGGTCCTGAACCCCCATCCCTCGCGCAAACCGATCACCCTACATCCGAAACAACATCTTCGGACGTTACATGCCCCATTTGCCAGCCTCCTATTATTCTCCCTAGCAAGCGAGGACTGGCAAATCACATGCGCACGCACCGTGATAGACCATCGGTCACGGTACAGCCAACAACATCGGCTGCTGCTGCCCCGGAAGCAACACCATCTGCTTCAGCGGAACAGTTTATGTGCCATGTGTGTGACCCCCCCCGGCCCTTCGTCTCCAAGAGCGGGCTCGGCGTACACCGGAGCCGCCAACATCGGGAGCTGGTTAATGCCGAGATCTCCGTTGACCGCGTACGCAAGGGGTACTCGTTGGAGGAGCTTAGGATGGCAGCATCGGAGGAGGCCTTCGTTCGCAAGAATGGTCATGGCCGGGCGGGTCGCCCCGTCCGGTACATGAATGTCTTCCTGGCACCGTTCTTCCCCGGCAGCAACACCGCCCGGATTAGGAACGCCAGGGGGACACCAGCCTACCGCAAACTGGTTGACCACGCACTTAGCGAACTTGCGGATGAGGAACTCGCTTTCATCGCTCCAACAACTGCCACTCCAACATCTATGGCTGAGTACCCAGCCGACCTTTCATCATCGGCACTTGCACCCCTCCAAACCGCTCCTTCCTCCCAGGACCCAAGGGAGGCGTACGCAAATGCCGTCAGGCAATTGCTTGATACGCTCAAAGGGAATGACTCCACCAAGAGTCATCCTCTTATCCCCTTGGGTGAACATCTCCTGGGAGGCCATAACGTGAATAGCGGTATCACGGAATGGTTAGAGGTCGTTGGAACACCACCACTGACGGCCCCGAAGGAGCGGCGTAAGAGGCGGCGCGCGGTCGCGGAGAAGCCCCAGCTGAGTCGCCAAAAGATCAGGCGGAGGGAATATGCCAGCATGCAGACCTTGTTCAAGAAGAACATGAGCAAGGCTGCGCACAAGGTGCTTGACGGGGATAATGAGGCCAAACCACCCGACCTCGAGGTGATGCGTGAATATTGGGAACCCGTGTTCACGCGTCCTTCTATCACCGTCGAACAGCACCCAGTGCTGCCAGAAGATCGGCAAAAACATATGCTGGCCGCACCCATATCCGTCAAGGAAGTGGGTGCCATTAATGTTCCCCTTAACTCAGCTGCGGGCCCCGATGGCATAACACCTGCCACTTGGAGGAAGCACCCTGTCACTGTTCGAACCCTCCTCTACAACATGATCCTCTACATCGGATCCTTCCCGGAGGATACCCTCTCGAGTAGGACGGTCTTCGTACCTAAGAAGGCAAACGCTACCTCGCCTTCGGACTTCAGGCCTATAAGCATCGCCTCGGTTGTAGTGCGGCAGCTACATAAGATCTTAGCTGGCCGCATGGTGGCTGCCAAGTTGGTCGATGAAAGGCAGAGATGTCTCGAAGACGGCTGCGCTGAAAACGTAGCAGTCTTGGCCGCGACCATCAGCCACGCCAGGGCCAAGCTGCGTGAACTCCACGTGGTTTCCCTGGATGTGGCAAAGGCCTTCGACTCGGTTAGCCACCAGGCCATAACATCAGCCCTCACCGAGGCCGGCGTGCCCGAGGTCCTCGTTAGGTACATTGAGACCGCCTACCGACGCTCCACCACCATCTTGGAGGTAGGGGGTAAGAGATCCGGGAAGATACTTGTTGAGAGGGGGGTGAGACAAGGTGACCCGATGAGCACAGTTATATTCTCTCTGGTCATCGACAGGGTGCTCCGTGCTGTCCCGCCAACGGTGGGATACGCGTTGAAGGACCAAAGCCACCTGGTCAACGCCGTCGCATACGCAGATGATATCTGCCTGGTCTCATCATCGACCACTGGTATGCGTGCGGCGTTGAAGGCAGCCGAAGAAACAGCCGGACAACAGGGGCTCGCCTTTAATCCATCTAAATGCGTTGCCACCTCCATTGTTCCATCTGGACGGGTTAAAAAGGTAAAGATTCTTACTTCACCTCAGTTCTCCCTACTGGGCAGAGCCCCCATTCGTCAATTGGGCCCAGTTGACGAGTGGAGGTACTTAGGTGTAAATCTTAGCCCGGTAGGTTTGAGAAAAGCTAGCCCGTCCCTGGAGGTGGAACTGCAACGCATTACGCGAGCCCCTCTAAAACCACAGCAGCGCCTTAAGATCTTGCGCTGCTTTCTGGTGACCAGGTATTATCATCTCCTGGTCTTGTCCGGCTGTACCCTGAAGATTCTCCGACATCTCGATCTTCAGGTAAGGGCTGCCATACGCAGGTGGCTCCGGCTACCCAAGGACACTCCCGTGCCCTACTTCCACGCGTCCTGCAGGCATGGCGGACTCGGAATCCCTTCCTTCCTCACTACCATCCCCGGCCTAATGCGCTCCCGGCTCATGCGGATGCAAAAGTCATCCTTTCAGTCCGTAAGGGCTGCGCATGAGTCGGAGTGGGTCCAACAAAAGATCCGCTGGACCGATAAAGTTCTCCACCAGAATGGTAGGGAGCTCTATAGCTCAGAAAATCGAGCTGCGTATTGGGCTGAGCGACTCTATGAGTCTGTGGATGGAAGGGAGTTGCGAGACTGTATAGAATCCGCTGCTTCCACCAGGTGGATTGATGCGGGTAGCCTGGGTGTTCCCGGTAGGGATTACATCCAATACCACCATACCCGCATCAACAGTCTCCCCACCCGAGTCCGTACAACGAGAGGCCAGAGGCTCGTGCATACGAACATCAAGTGCCGAGCTGGATGCAGCTGCACCGAGACTGCCGCACACATCATCCAATCCTGCTTCCGTACACACGGAGGCAGGGTTAAGCGGCACGATGCAGTCTGTAAAACCCTGGCTGATCACCTGCGCGCGCGTGGGATGAGGGTTCACACTGAACCCCATCTTAGGACACGGGAAGGGCTGCGTAAGCCCGACCTTGTGGTGGCCAACGAGGGGGTTGGCTACATCGTGGATGCCCAGATTGTGAGTGGAGTTGCGCTAGACGACAGTCACAGGATGAAGGTGGAAAAGTATAACACCGCCCCAGTAAAAGAAGAAGCAGCCAGCTTACTGGGAGTTCCACCTTCTATGATGACTGTCGTATCATGCACCCTTTCCTGGCGGGGTGTATGGAGCGGTGCGTCTGCACGGCAGCTTCACTCGCGTCTGGGCGTCCCGATGGGCCTATTAGCGGGCATTACGACTAGGGTGATACAAGGTTCCCATACCAACTGGAACCGGTGGAGCCAAATGACATCTAGAGCTCCACCAACAGCGCGAGTGGGTGTGGGATGATCGGCCCTCACCCCCCATCAATCAGGGCAACCTGCGCCCTTCCATCTTAATTCGGCAGCAGGAAATAAAGCCGTCCCAGCCTGACCATCTTGGCTGGGAAGACAGGGGGTTTTAGTGGGTAACCGCATTTATGCGGAGTCCCACATACCCCGGAGTCTTGGACTCCTGGGATGCATAAAGCATTTCCCCCTGTTCAAAAAAAAAAAAAAAAAAAAAAAAAAAAAAAAAAAAAAAAAAAAAATAGCTAAAATAAGCTAAAGTTTCCATGTTTCAGCTCATTTCAAGCCGCAGTCAGCTTGGAGACACTGCTCTTATTGCAGTGGAACTACATTTCAGCTTGAGGTAGCTAAAATGAGCTTAAGTTTTCTTGTTTCAGCTCATTTCTAGCCGGAGATAGCTTGGAGACACGGTTCTTATTGCAGTGGAGCTAACTTTCAGCTTAAGATAGCTAAAATGAGCTTAAGTTTCCTGCTAGTGTGGTAACGTTTCCGAAAATCAATAATGTCATTTGCAATTGTTATGATAACAGCAAGTCAGTCAAAGTCCAGACTTTAGCTTCTTGCCGTCATCCGAAATATCAACACATAGACGGGTATCTTATAGTTGTCTCCAATCTATGGTATTTTAATAACCTGATAGCTGTCAAAAAAAATCTTACGTGCTTAGGACCCTAACTTCCTCTGCTAGACAAATGGAAAAATATTTCTAGACTTTTTCAGCTTGTTTCAGCTTGTTTCAGCTCATTCAAGCCGCAGACAGCTTAAAGACACTGTTCTTATTGCAGTGGAGCTAACTTTCAGCTTAAGGTAGCTAAAATGAGCTTAAGTTTCCTTGTTTCAGCTCATTTCAAGCCGCAGACAGCTTGGAGACGCTGTTCTTATTGCAGTGGAGCTAACCTTCAGCTTAAGGTAGCTAAAATAAGCTAAAGTTCCATGTTTCAGCTCATTTCAAGCCGCAGTCAGCTTGGAGACACTGCTCTTATTGCAGTGGAACTAACTTTCAGCTTGAGGTAGCTAAAATGAGCTTAAGTTTTCTTGTTTCAGCTCATTTCTAGCCGGAGATAGCTTGGAGACACTGTTCTTATTGCAGTGGAGCTAACTTTCAGCTTAAGATAGCTAAAATGAGCTTAAGTTTCCTGCTAGTGTGGTAACGTTTCCGAAAATCAATAATGTCATTTGCAATTGTTATGATAACAGCAAGTCAGTCAAAGTCCAGACTTTAGCTTCTTGCCGTCATCCGAAATATCAACACATAGACGGGTATCTTATAGTTGTCTCCAATCTATGGTATTTTAATAACCTGATTGCTGTCAAAAAAAATCTTACGTGCTTAGGACCCTAACTTCCTCTGCTAGACAAATGGAAAAATATTTCTAGACTTTTTCAGCTTGTTTCAGCTTGTTTCAGCTCATTTCAAGCCGCAGACAGCTTGGAGACACTGTTCTTATTGCAGTAGAGCTAACTTTCAGCTTTAGGTAGCTAAAATGAGATTAAGTTTCCTTGTTTCAGCTCATTTCAAGCCGCAGACAACTTGGAGACACTGTTCTTATTGCAGTGGAGCTAACTTTCAGCTTAAGGTAGCTAAAATGAGATTAGTTTTCTGCTAGTGTGGTAACGTTTCTGAAATTCAATAATGTCAGTTGCAGTTGTTATGATGACAGCAAGTCAGTCAAAGTCCAGACTTTAGCTTCTTGCCGTCATCCGAAATATCAACACATAGACGGGTATCTTATAGTTGTCTCCAATCTATGGTATTTTAATAACCTGATAGCTGTCAAAAAATCTTACGTGCTTAGGACCCTAACTTCCTCTGCTAGACAAATGGAAAAATATTTCTAGACTTTTTCAGCTTGTTTCAGCTTGTTTCAGCTCATTTCAAGCCGCAGACAGCTTAAAGACACTGTTCTTATTGCAGTGGAGCTAACTTTCAGCTTAAGGTAGCTAAAATGAGCTTAAGTTTCCTTGTTTCAGCTCATTTCAAGCCGCAGACAGCTTGGAGACGCTGTTCTTATTGCAGTGGAGCTAACCTTCAGCTTAAGGTAGCTAAAATAAGCTAAAGTTTCCATGTTTCAGCTCATTTCAAGCCGCAGTCAGCTTGGAGACACTGCTCTTATTGCAGTGGAACTAACTTTCAGCTTGAGGTAGCTAAAATGAGCTTAAGTTTCTTGTTTCAGCTCATTTCTAGCCGGAGATAGCTTGGAGACACTGTTCTTATTGCAGTGGAGCTAACTTTCAGCTTAAGATAGCTAAAATGAGCTTAAGTTTCCTGCTAGTGTGGTAACGTTTCCGAAAATCAATAATGTCATTTGCAATTGTTATGATAACAGCAAGTCAGTCAAAGTCCAGACTTTAGCTTCTTGCCGTCATCCGAAATATCAACACATAGACGGGTATCTTATAGTTGTCTCCAATCTATGGTATTTTAATAACCTGATTGCTGTCAAAAAAATCTTACGTGCTTAGGACCCTAACTTCCTCTGCTAGACAAATGGAAAAATATTTCTAGACTTTTTCAGCTTGTTTCAGCTTGTTTCAGCTCATTTCAAGCCGCAGACAGCTTGGAGACACTGTTCTTATTGCAGTAGAGCTAACTTCAGCTTTAGGTAGCTAAAATGAGATTAAGTTTCCTTGTTTCAGCTCATTCAAGCCGCAGACAACTTGGAGACACTGTTCTTATTGCAGTGGAGCTAACTTTCAGCTTAAGGTAGCTAAAATGAGATTAAGTTTTCTGCTAGTGTGGTAACGTTTCTGAAATTCAATAATGTCAGTTGCAGTTGTTATGATGACAGCAAGTCAGTCCAAAGTCCAGACTTTAGCTTCTTGCCGTCATCCGAAATATCAACACATAGACGGTATCTTATAGTTGTCTCCAATCTATGGTATTTAATAACCTGATGGCTGTCAAAAAAATCTTACGTGCTTAGGGACCCTAACTTCCTCTGCTAGACAATGGAAAAATATTTCTAGACTTTTTCAGCTTGTTTCAGCTTGTTTCAGCTCATTTCAAGCCGCAGACAGCTTGGAGACACTGTTCTTATTGCAGTAGAGCTAACTTTCAGCTTTAGGTAGCTAAAATGAGCTTAAGTTTCCTTGTTTCAGCTCATTTCAAGCCGCAGACAGCTTAAAGACACTGTTCTTATTGCAGTGGAGCTAACTTTCAGCTTAAGGTAGCTAAAATGAGCTTAAGTTTCCTTGTTTCAGCTCATTTCAAGCCGCAGACAGCTTGGAGACGCTGTTCTTATTGCAGTGGAGCTAACCTTCAGCTTAAGGTAGCTAAAATAAGCTAAAGTTTCCATGTTTCAGCTCATTTCAAGCCGCAGTCAGCTTGGAGACACTGCTCTTATTGCAGTGGAACTAACTTTCAGCTTGAGGTAGCTAAAATGAGCTTAAGTTTTCTTGTTTCAGCTCATTTCTAGCCGGAGATAGCTTGGAGACACTGTTCTTATTGCAGTGGAGCTAACTTTCAGCTTAAGATAGCTAAAATGAGCTTAAGTTTCCTGCTAGTGTGGTAACGTTTCCGAAAATCAATAATGTCATTTGCAATTGTTATGATAACAGCAAGTCAGTCAAAGTCCAGACTTTAGCTTCTTGCCGTCATCCGAAATATCAACACATAGACGGGTATCTTATAGTTGTCTCCAATCTATGGTATTTTAATAACCTGATTGCTGTCAAAAAAATCTTACGTGCTTAGGACCCTAACTTCCTCTGCTAGACAAATGGAAAAATATTTCTAGACTTTTTCAGCTTGTTTCAGCTTGTTTCAGCTCATTTCAAGCCGCAGACAGCTTGGAGACACTGTTCTTATTGCAGTAGAGCTAACTTTCAGCTTTAGGTAGCTAAAATGAGCTTAAGTTTCCTTGTTTCAGCTCATTTCAAGCCGCAGACAACTTGGAGACACTGTTCTTATTGCAGTGGAGCTAACTTTCAGCTTAAGGTAGCTAAAATGAGCTTAAGTTTTCTGCTAGTGTGGTAACGTTTCTGCAATTCAATAATGTCAGTTGCAGTTGTTATGATGACAGCAAGTCAGTCAAAGTCCAGACTTTAGCTTCTTGCCGTCATCCGAAATATCAACACATAGACGGGTATCTTATAGTTGTCTCCAATCTATGGTATTTTAATAACCTGATTGCTGTCAAAAAAATCTTACGTGCTTAGGGCCCTAACTTCCTCTGCTAGACAAATGGAAAATATTTCTAGACTTTTTCAGCTTGTTTCAGCTTGTTTCAGCTCATTTCAAGCCGCAGACAGCTTGGAGACACTGTTCTTATTGCAGTAGAGCTAACTTTCAGCTTTAGGTAGCTAAAATGAGCTTAAGTTTCCTTGTTTCAGCTCATTTCAAGCCGCAGACAGCTTAAAGACACTGTTCTTATTGCAGTGGAGCTAACTTTCAGCTTAAGGTAGCTAAAATGAGCTTAAGTTTCCTTGTTTCAGCTCATTTCAAGCCGCAGACAGCTTGGAGACGCTGTTCTTATTGCAGTGGAGCTAACCTTCAGCTTAAGGTAGCTAAAATAAGCTAAAGTTTCCATGTTTCAGCTCATTTCAAGCCGCAGTCAGCTTGGAGACACTGCTCTTATTGCAGTGGAACTAACTTTCAGCTTGAGGTAGCTAAAATGAGCTTAAGTTTTCTTGTTTCAGCTCATTTCTAGCCGGAGATAGCTTGGAGACACTGTTCTTATTGCAGTGGAGCTAACTTTCAGCTTAAGATAGCTAAAATGAGCTTAAGTTTCCTGCTAGTGTGGTAACGTTTCTGCAATTCAATAATGTCAGTTGCAGTTGTTATGATGACAGCAAGTCAGTCAAAGTCCAGACTTTAGCTTCTTGCCGTCATCCGAAATATCAACACATAGACGGGTATCTTATAGTTGTCTCCAATCTATGGTATTTTAATAACCTGATAGCTGTCAAAAAATCTTACGTGCTTAGGACCCTAACTTCCTCTGCTAGACAAATGGAAAAATATTTCTAGACTTTTTCAGCTTGTTTCAGCTTGTTTCAGCTCATTTCAAGCCGCAGACAGCTTAAAGACACTGTTCTTATTGCAGTGGAGCTAACTTTCAGCTTAAGGTAGCTAAAATGAGCTTAAGTTTCCTTGTTTCAGCTCATTTCAAGCCGCAGACAGCTTGGAGACGCTGTTCTTATTGCAGTGGAGCTAACCTTCAGCTTAAGGTAGCTAAAATAAGCTAAAGTTTCCATGTTTCAGCTCATTTCAAGCCGCAGTCAGCTTGGAGACACTGCTCTTATTGCAGTGGAACTAACTTTCAGCTTGAGGTAGCTAAAATGAGCTTAAGTTTTCTTGTTTCAGCTCATTTCTAGCCGGAGATAGCTTGGAGACACTGTTCTTATTGCAGTGGAGCTAACTTTCAGCTTAAGATAGCTAAAATGAGCTTAAGTTTCCTGCTAGTGTGGTAACGTTTCCGAAAATCAATAATGTCATTTGCAATTGTTATGATAACAGCAAGTCAGTCAAAGTCCAGACTTTAGCTTCTTGCCGTCATCCGAAATATCAACACATAGACGGGTATCTTATAGTTGTCTCCAATCTATGGTATTTAATAACCTGATTGCTGTCAAAAAAATCTTACGTGCTTAGGACCCTAACTTCCTCTGCTAGACAAATGGAAAAATATTTCTAGACTTTTTCAGCTTGTTTCAGCTTGTTTCAGCTCATTTCAAGCCGCAGACAGCTTGGAGACACTGTTCTTATTGCAGTAGAGCTAACTTTCAGCTTTAGGTAGCTAAAATGAGATTAAGTTTCCTTGTTTCAGCTCATTTCAAGCCGCAGACAACTTGGAGACACTGTTCTTATTGCAGTGGAGCTAACTTTCAGCTTAAGGTAGCTAAAATGAGCTTAAGTTTTCTGCTAGTGTGGTAACGTTTCTGAAATTCAATAATGTCAGTTGCAGTTGTTATGATGACAGCAAGTCAGTCAAAGTCCAGACTTTAGCTTCTTGCCGTCATCCGAAATATCAACACATAGACGGGTATCTTATAGTTGTCTCCAATCTATGGTATTTAATAACCTGATTGCTGTCAAAAAAATCTTACGTGCTTAGGGACCCTAACTTCCTCTGCTAGACAAATGGAAAAATATTTCTAGACTTTTTCAGCTTGTTTCAGCTTGTTTCAGCTCATTTCAAGCCGCAGACAGCTTGGAGACACTGTTCTTATTGCAGTAGAGCTAACTTTCAGCTTTAGGTAGCTAAAATGAGCTTAAGTTTCCTTGTTTCAGCTCATTTCAAGCCGCAGACAGCTTAAAGACACTGTTCTTATTGCAGTGGAGCTAACTTTCAGCTTAAGGTAGCTAAAATGAGCTTAAGTTTCCTTGTTTCAGCTCATTTCAAGCCGCAGACAGCTTGGAGACGCTGTTCTTATTGCAGTGGAGCTAACCTTCAGCTTAAGGTAGCTAAAATAAGCTAAAGTTTCCATGTTTCAGCTCATTTCAAGCCGCAGTCAGCTTGGAGACACTGCTCTTATTGCAGTGGAACTAACTTTCAGCTTGAGGTAGCTAAAATGAGCTTAAGTTTTCTTGTTTCAGCTCATTTCTAGCCGGAGATAGCTTGGAGACACTGTTCTTATTGCAGTGGAGCTAACTTTCAGCTTAAGATAGCTAAAATGAGCTTAAGTTTCCTGCTAGTGTGGTAACGTTTCTGCAATTCAATAATGTCAGTTGCAGTTGTTATGATGACAGCAAGTCAGTCAAAGTCCAGACTTTAGCTTCTTGCCGTCATCCGAAATATCAACACATAGACGGGTATCTTATAGTTGTCTCCAATCTATGGTATTTTAATAACCTGATTGCTGTCAAAAAAATCTTACGTGCTTAGGGCCCTAACTTCCTCTGCTAGACAAATGGAAAAATATTTCTAGACTTTTTCAGCTTGTTTCAAGCCGCAGACAGCTTAAAGACACTGTTCTTATTGCAGTGGAGCTAACTTTCAGCTTAAGGTAGCTAAAATGAGCTTAAGTTTCCTTGTTTCAGCTCATTTCAAGCCGCAGACAGCTTGGAGACGCTGTTCTTATTGCAGTGGAGCTAACCTTCAGCTTAAGGTAGCTAAAATAAGCTAAAGTTTCCATGTTTCAGCTCATTTCAAGCCGCAGTCAGCTTGGAGACACTGCTCTTATTGCAGTGGAACTAACTTTCAGCTTGAGGTAGCTAAAATGAGCTTAAGTTTTCTTGTTTCAGCTCATTTCTAGCCGGAGATAGCTTGGAGACACTGTTCTTATTGCAGTGGAGCTAACTTTCAGCTTAAGATAGCTAAAATGAGCTTAAGTTTCCTGCTAGTGTGGTAACGTTTCCGAAAATCAATAATGTCATTTGCAATTGTTATGATGACAGCAAGTCAGTCAAAGTCCAGACTTTAGCTTCTTGCCGTCATCCGAAATATCAACACATAGACGGGTATCTTATAGTTGTCTCCAATCTATGGTATTTTAATAACCTGATTGCTGTCAAAAAAATCTTACGTGCTTAGGACCCTAACTTCCTCTGCTAGACAAATGGAAAAATATTTCTAGACTTTTTCAGCTTGTTTCAGCTTGTTTCAGCTCATTTCAAGCCGCAGACAGCTTGGAGACACTGTTCTTATTGCAGTAGAGCTAACTTTCAGCTTTAGGTAGCTAAAATGAGATTAAGTTTCCTTGTTTCAGCTCATTTCAAGCCGCAGACAACTTGGAGACACTGTTCTTATTGCAGTGGAGCTAACTTTCAGCTTAAGGTAGCTAAAATGAGCTTAAGTTTTCTGCTAGTGTGGTAACGTTTCTGAAATTCAATAATGTCAGTTGCAGTTGTTATGATGACAGCAAGTCAGTCAAAGTCCAGACTTTAGCTTCTTGCCGTCATCCGAAATATCAACACATAGACGGGTATCTTATAGTTGTCTCCAATCTATGGTATTTTAATAACCTGATTGCTGTCAAAAAAATCTTACGTGCTTAGGACCCTAACTTCCTCTGCTAGACAAATGGAAAAATATTTCTAGACTTTTTCAGCTTGTTTCAGCTTGTTTCAGCTCATTTCAAGCCGCAGACAGCTTGGAGACACTGTTCTTATTGCAGTAGAGCTAACTTTCAGCTTTAGGTAGCTAAAATGAGCTTAAGTTTCCTTGTTTCAGCTCATTTCAAGCCGCAGACAGCTTAAAGACACTGTTCTTATTGCAGTGGAGCTAACTTTCAGCTTAAGGTAGCTAAAATGAGCTTAAGTTTCCTTGTTTCAGCTCATTTCAAGCCGCAGACAGCTTGGAGACGCTGTTCTTATTGCAGTGGAGCTAACCTTCAGCTTAAGGTAGCTAAAATAAGCTAAAGTTTCCATGTTTCAGCTCATTTCAAGCCGCAGTCAGCTTGGAGACACTGCTCTTATTGCAGTGGAACTAACTTTCAGCTTGAGGTAGCTAAAATGAGCTTAAGTTTTCTTGTTTCAGCTCATTTCTAGCCGGAGATAGCTTGGAGACACTGTTCTTATTGCAGTGGAGCTAACTTTCAGCTTAAGATAGCTAAAATGAGCTTAAGTTTCCTGCTAGTGTGGTAACGTTTCTGCAATTCAATAATGTCAGTTGCAGTTGTTATGATGACAGCAAGTCAGTCAAAGTCCAGACTTTAGCTTCTTGCCGTCATCCGAAATATCAACACATAGACGGGTATCTTATAGTTGTCTCCAATCTATGGTATTTTAATAACCTGATTGCTGTCAAAAAAATCTTACGTGCTTAGGGCCCTAACTTCCTCTGCTAGACAAATGGAAAAATATTCTAGACTTTTTCAGCTTGTTTTCAAGCCGCAGACAGCTTAAAGACACTGTTCTTATTGCAGTGGAGCTAACTTTCAGCTTAAGGTAGCTAAAATGAGCTTAAGTTTCCCTTGTTTCAGCTCATTTCAAGCCGCAGACAGCTTGGAGACGCTGTTCTTATTGCAGTGGAGCTAACCTTCAGCTTAAGGTAGCTAAAATAAGCTAAAGTTTCCATGTTTCGCTCATTTCAAGCCGCAGTCAGCTTGGAGACACTGCTCTTATTGCAGTGGAACTAACTTTCAGCTTGAGGTAGCTAAAATGAGCTTAAGTTTCTTGTTTCAGCTCATTTCTAGCCGGAGATAGCTTGGAGACACTGTTCTTATGCAGTGGAGCTAACTTTCAGCTTAAGATAGCTAAAATGAGCTTAAGTTTCTGCTAGTGGTGGTAACGTTTCTCGAAAATCAATAATGTCAGTTGCAATTGTTATGATGACAGCAAGTCAGTCAAAAGTCCAGACTTTAGCTTCTTGCCGTCATCCGAAATATCAACACATAGACGGGTATCTTATAGTTGTCTCCAATCTATGGTATTTAATAACCTGATTGCTGTCAAAAAAATCTACGTGCTTAGGACCCTAACTTCCTCTGCTAGACAAATGGAAAAATATTCTAGACTTTTTCAGCTTGTTTCAGCTTGTTTCAGCTCATTTCAAGCCGCAGACAGCTTGGAGACACTGTTCTTATTGCAGTAGAGCTAACTTTCAGCTTTAGGTAGCTAAAATGAGATTAAGTTTCCTTGTTTCAGCTCATTTCAAGCCGCAGACAAGCTTGGAGACACTGTTCTTATTGCAGTGGAGCTAACTTTCAGCTTAAGGTAGCTAAAATGAGATTAAGTTTTCTGCTAGTGTGGTAACGTTTCTGAAATTCAATAATGTCAGTTGCAGTTGTTATGATGACAGCAAGTCAGTCAAAGTCCAGACTTTAGCTTCTTGCCGTCATCCGAAATATCAACACATAGACGGGTATCTTATAGTTGTCTCCAATCTATGGTATTTTAATAACCTGATTGCTGTCAAAAAAATCTTACGTGCTTAGGACCCTAACTTCCTCTGCTAGACAAATGGAAAAATATTTCTAGACTTTTCAGCTTGTTTCAGCTTGTTTCAGCTCATTTCAAGCCGCAGACAGCTTGGAGACACTGTTCTTATTGCAGTAGAGCTAACTTCAGCTTAGGTAGCTAAAATGAGCTTAAGTTCCTTGTTTCAGCTCATTTCAAGCCGCAGACAACTTGGAGACACTGTTCTTATTGCAGTGGAGCTAACTTTCAGCTTAAGGTAGCTAAAATGAGCTTAAGTTTTCTGCTAGTGTGGTAACGTTTCTGAAATTCAATAATGTCAGTTGCAGTTGTTATGATGACAGCAAGTCAGTCAAAGTCCAGACTTTAGCTTCTTGCCGTCATCCGAAATATCAACACATAGACGGGTATCTTATAGTTGTCTCCAATCTATGGTATTTTAATAACCTGATTGCTGTCAAAAAAATCTTACGTGCTTAGGACCCTAACTTCCTCTGCTAGACAAATGGAAAAATATTTCTAGACTTTTTCAGCTTGTTTCAGCTTGTTTCAGCTCATTTCAAGCCGCAGACAGCTTGGAGACACTGTTCTTATTGCAGTAGAGCTAACTTTCAGCTTTAGGTAGCTAAAATGAGATTAAGTTTCCTTGTTTTCAGCTCATTTCAAGCCGCAGACAACTTGGAGACACTGTTCTTATTGCAGTGGAGCTAACTTTCAGCTTAAGGTAGCTAAAATGAGCTTAAGTTTTCTGCTAGTGTGGTAACGTTTCTGAAATTCAATAATGTCAGTTGCAGTTGTTAGTATGACAGCAAGTCAGTCAAAGTCCAGACTTTAGCTTCTTGCCGTCATCCGAAATATCAACACATAGACGGGTATCTTATAGTTGTCTCCAATCTATGGTATTTTAATAACCTGATTGCTGTCAAAAAAATCTTACGTGCTTAGGACCCTAACTTCCTCTGCTAGACAAATGGAAA
Organism: Theocolax elegans; assembly: GCA_026168455.1. Lineage (NCBI taxonomy): Eukaryota > Metazoa > Arthropoda > Insecta > Hymenoptera > Cerocephalidae > Theocolax > Theocolax elegans. Next base: position 830 of record JANSJX010000608.1, on the reverse strand, counting down.
AATATTTCTAGACTTTTTCAGCTTGTTTCAGCTTGTTTCAGCTCATTTCAAGCCGCAGACCGCTTGGAGACACTGTTCTTATTGCAGTAGAGCCTAACTTTCAGCTTTAGGTAGCTAAAATTGAGCTTAAGTTTCTTTGTTTCAGCTCATTTCAGCCGCAGACACTTGGAGACACTGTTCTTATTGCAGTGGAGCTAACTTTCAGCTTAAGGTAGCTAAAATGAGCTTAAGTTTTCGCTAGTGTGGTAACGTTTCTGAAATTCAATAATGTCAGTTGCAGTTGTTATGATGACAGCAAGTCAGTCAAGTCCAGACTTTAGCTTCTTGCGTCATCCGAAATATCAACACATAGACGGGTATCTTATAGTTGTCTCCAATCTATGGTATTTTAATAACCTGATTGCTGTCAAAAAATCTTACGTGCTTAGGACCCTAACTTCCTCTGCTAGACAAATGGAAAAATTTTCTAGACTTTTTCAGCTTGTTTCAGCTTGTTTCAGCTCATTTCAAGCCGCAGACAGCTTGGAGACACTGTTCTTATTGCAGTAGAGCTAACTTTCAGCTTTAGGTAGCTAAAATGAGATTAAGTTTCCTTGTTTCAGCTCATTTCAAGCCGCAGACAACTTGGAGACACTGTTCTTATTGCAGTGGAGCTAACTTTCAGCTTAAGGTAGCTAAAATGAGATTAAGTTTTCTGCTAGTGTGTAACGTTTCTGAAATTCAATAATGTCAGTTGCAGTTGTTATGATGACAGCAAGTCAGTCAAAGTCCAGACTTTAGCTTCTTGCCGTCATCCGAAATATCAACACATAGACGGGTATCTTATAGTT
>JANSJX010000607.1:0-21076 GCA_026168455.1 Theocolax elegans | reverse complement strand
CTATTTATTTCATAAGCGTTACTTTTTTTCCAACTTTTCTACTTGAATCAATAACAAATACCTTAAAACAGTTTGTACATGTTATTGTTATTTTACTTCCCAAACCTCTCACATCAACTTCAGAAAATTTAACTGTACCATGACAATTCTGACAAACTAAAAATTCTTCTAATGTTGGGAAAAGTAGTGATATATCTATAATTTTATTTTCTGTGCTACTTTCTTCAATGGTATCAGTTTTTAACTTTTTACTTGATCTGGATCAATGTTGATGGAAGTGCATCGTAGTTGGATCTTACTGATGTTGATAATTTTTTTATGAGCAGATGTACCAGGTATTCTGTTACTTGAGTCTGGCATTTGTTTTACTGCTCGTTTTTTGTATAAACTTATAATTAATTTCTTAAAACTAATAAAATTTAAAATTAAAAATATACTTTTAATTTAAAATCCACTGAGTATTTACTAAAATAATGTAAATACTTTATCAATGCAGGCAATATTTACTTCAAATAGAACTGTACGTATTTGTGCAGTATATTAGAGTAAAAAGAATCATTTATTTATTAACTATTAAATTGAATCGTATGGTAAAGTAGATTTCTACTTTACCAAACTCTACGCTTGATAGTTGCTTCGTTTAATATACTTGTATGTAAACGTCGAAAACCTCGCAATTATTATTTAGTTAAATTAAAATAAAATGTCTTTTTTTGCAAAAATAATTTTAGAGAAATAATGTCTATTGAAGCTTACTTTATTTCAATTATAACTTGCGAAAAAATTTTTTGTTTTTTTTCAAATTTTGGGATAATGTTTTATGTAAGAAATACTTTAAAAAAAGTTAATAAATTGTGCGAGAGAGAAAGGTATAGGTGATGCATGCGATAGTGGCGCTAGTCTGGTGTCGTGGAAAGGAACTAAGGATTTGACTATGTGCGAGAGAGAAAGGTATAGGTGATTCATGCGTGTACAATATATGCGTAGACATAACATATGAATATTGTATTTGAATACATTTATAACTAACTGCTAAGTATATATATTGTTATATTTGAATACGATCATTACTAACTTACTATTTTATACTTATTTTGGATAAATCGTGGTTATTGTTGACTAATATAAAAGTATAAAAAAACTGCCCGACATTACACTATTTACTTGTAAATTCGTAAGATTCACTTCCTGAAGTTTTTCCGATGTCGTGCCTACTAAGCATACGTTCGGGTCTCGCTCGCATATGTCAAGGTAATCCTCGTTCTCTTCACTTGCGACTGATTGCGTCTGCAATGGCGCGTTAGTTAAGGTTGATTTACAATAATACGGTATCCCACTTGGAAGAGCAGGTGAGTCGGGTTCGAGAGGAACCAGTTTGTCTAGCCACTCCTTAAGTACCGATTCGTTGGATCTTTCGCTGTTTCCGGTGTAGTTATCCATCATGTAATTATCCATCTTACTTAGAGGAAGTAAGGTGACATTGGTTAGGAATATTTCAGCCTCTATGTCGCCGTCATTGAAGAATTCCACGTCAACGTATCCATTATCGTTAGTAACAACGACGTCCCCCGCTCTGATTCGGTTATCGGTGAAATCTATTTTCGGTATATAACCATACTCGTGTTCATCCGGATTGTCTAATGTTAATTTTACCATTACGCTGCTAAATGGTTTTATTAATGTTGGTCCATTGGTATTAATAAAATCCAATTTTTGATTCTCAAAAATGAACATATTTCCCTGGAAATCTAACTTTGCTTTTCTATCTTCAAAGAACATGGAGCCTAATAGCGCGGGAGCCAAAAGTGGGAATGTATCTTTTACTACGACAAAGTGGCTTAGTTTTCCATATAAATTTATTTCACATGTTCCCAGTGGGAAAATATCCTCTCCACTTATTCCTATCAATATAGGAGTCTTCTCCGTTCTGATTTTTACGTGATCTCGCAGCTGTGATTCCTTTATGACGTTCGGTTGTGCACCCGAATCTAACATTGTATATACTTGGTTTTCCTTTAGATCCTCCGAGGTTATCTCCACGTGCGGTATACTAGTGCTCTTGTTTAGTTTGACGATGTAGACTGGCGCATCCTCACTTGGTTTGTGGGGCATCTGGATGTACTTGGCAGCGCTTGCCCCTTCTGCGCCGCCATGCTCTCGTTTCCCTGGTTTCTTAGTTTATCTTCCTGGTCATTTCGCCACTTTAATTTCCTGCATTCGCTGACCTCGTGACCGTAGTTTTTGCAATAATTACACGTCGGCATTACTTTTGGTCCATCTTGTCGACTACTCGGTTCTCTAAAATCTCTGTTTAAATTCCTCTCGTATCTTCCTGAGTAGTAATTATCATAATTTCTTCGACCTCTGAAATTTCTATCGTCTTGTCTTTGATATTTATTGTAATTCTGCCGGTCCCGATTTTGAAATATGCTGTGTGTATTGACCGGACGTCTATGGTTGTTTCGTTCGAAATCTTTGCGTTCGTCGCGCTCGCCGAAACTCCGTGCCTTGTTCCCTCCGTGTTTAATTTCATCTCTCTCCATTTGTTTATCGACGGCTATGGCGTCATCGACTACTTCCTGGTAGGTTAGGTGACGCGGATCTTTAAGTTGGTTGCGAAATGCGGGACGTAATCCATCGCGAAATCCTTCAATAGCTTCTCGTTCGATTTCTAAAATTTCACGAGCGTCGAGATCGTCATTAACGTCAAACCTTCGTCTATCCAGCATAGCATCTTTGATGTCAGTGACCCTTGATATATAGTTGAGCAGCGGTTCGGCGTAAAGATGCTTAATAGAGTCCAACTTCCCTCTCAGATGATTCATTGTCTCGGTTGGTGCAAAAACTACCTTTAAACGGTCGATGAACTCTTCTAGATTATCGAATTCCATGCCGTACACAGCCGTATAAGGTTGGTCGTCCAGTTTATTCTTTAATAATTTGACGATCTCTACTTCTAACGCACGAGGGATCGATTTAACTGCTCGTTTGCAGGAGCGTGCGAATTTCATAAGATTGGTACCATTGAACCTTGGGACTCCATGAAGAGCTTCCTTTACGTAAACATTGGGCGGTACATACAAGTTATTAGTTCCCGCTTGACCTCCATTGTTGGGATCCCTAGCCATTCTATTTTGTCTGAGTTCGTCGACAGCTCTTCTAATATCCGCCATTTGTTGGAGAAGTGGCCCGGAATACGGTTCATTGTGTATAATTCGCGGGTTCGTTGACGTTTTACTGGGCGTCGTTGGGTCTTTTACACAAGACGTATCGAATATTGTGCGTGGCGAGGTCGTGAGTGTTGATCGATGCGCGTCGGTCGGCGTCGTCATTTCCCTTCCTCTGTCTACCCGTTGTCGTCTTTCCTCGGCCAGCTGGAGGGTCAGCTGTTCGTTTGCTTGCTCGGCGTCGTGCAAAGCGTCTAGCGTTATTTGCTGCGTTTCCTTAACCTCGTTGAGCATCTTTGTCTCTTTCTCTATTAGTGCTGCTTCCAATCGACGTAATCGATTGTTACGATATGAGGCTCAGCTCGCAGAATTTGCGACCTTACTATGTTGTTCTTATTGTATAACTAAGAAATATAAACGATCTAACTTAATTGTTAATCACATACTATTGTTATTTTAAGTACAATATTATTTCAATAAATGTTAAACACTTTTATCTGCGTAGGCGAATAGATGGCAGTGTGTAGATCTTAAGCGACTAATATGAAATCGGTCTCAGATGCATATCTTGAATGCTGTAGGAGTGGGAGTGACTTGGGTCCACACACCAAACATCGACCAGTCGAGCACTTCTATTCTCGATAACAACCATGGAATATACCGCCTAAACCGATATTTATTATTATTATTTTTATTATTGTATGATTTCTCATATATACATATATATATATATATCAATTCAAGCACTGTGACGTAACTGTACGCTACTATTGGAGTTTACTAGACAACGACGACAGATATCAAAATTTTGATAAGAGCCCCACCCCCCCTAAAATTCATCGTTCTATACGATATGCATATTTGTTCCCACCTATACCACCCATTGTCACTATAGTTAACACATATTCGTATATACAGTATACTAATGTATGTTCACCCTCGCGGTGGTTGGATAAATGATCAAAATTCTAGATCGCCCACTACAGAGACGAGCCACGCACATCCGCAGATGAGGTTGGCCCTGCTACGAAAACGTTCCAACACCAATAATAGTCGATACACCGACCATTTCTGGCAGATGAGAGTTCTATCAACGTTGATCGAGTGATACGTAACTAAACGAGGCAGCTGCCGATAAATGTTACCAGAGGGAGACGATAAGCTGCCGACGACCATCAAACATGCGACAGTCGGTAATATATTACCCACCATCGATAAGGAGTGAAACTGTCTTACCGACATACGGCAAATCTTCCCGAAACAACTTCTCGATCATGAATAGCGTCGACTGGTACCATCTGAAGACTCTTACAACGCAATTGTTTATTTATAATTTTGTTTAAACATATAAAGGGACAAGAACTGTATGAATATTATTGTATTACACGTATAGCACCAATCGCAAGAAAAACCAGCGTTACTTATATACATACTTTTTATACTAATATACGCATGCTTATTATAAATGAATGTAATGTAACATTTAAAATTATTATAAATAAGAAAGGAATATTTCTAACCACAGGAAACATCAGTAAACAACACTGCGAAACACAAAAACGTCTCTATTTCAAATTCAACTTAAGCGATCGACTCGAAATTTCATATACAACAGACTTTTGTAATAAAGATCCTTTTCCCCTCCCGATAATCAATAATATATTAACGAATATTGTAAAACCAACGAACATAGAACATTCTAGAAGCATATAGAGTAATTATACGACGTAGAAGCCAAGGGAATAAATATCATGTATCCTTATAACATCCGGTGTTAGATATCGTCGCCAGTTACGATATTTTCGCGTAGAGTTTAAGTCAGCGTTTCCGCGCTTGACAACAACGGACCAATAAAAAGAGACCAACGCTTCTAGAACCTTCTATGTATCGTCACGCGCGACCAATCAGACTGAACTATCCCCGCCACGATGCTACTCACGAGCGCAGTGTGCTCGTCGACTCCCGCCAGTGCTCAGACTGCCTTGATACCAAACGGACGTGCAATCGCGCCACTCCGATAATCTTCGAACAGTCTTCTTCTATTAAGATACAAAGTATATTCTAATTTATACCGATAGTAAGCGGACGCGTTCTAATTACCGTTCCAGTCAATATTTCATTGTTAATATCGCTTAATTATACTTATTTATATTCGTACGTGCACGAGCACCCGCGACATAACGCGAAGAGTGTACACTAAAAATAAATAAATAATCGTACCACTTTATCAGATTAAAGTTGATTATCGAGTTATTTATTTCATCACTAATCTTTCCTTATATACATAGAAGGAACTAAGTGTTAATAAAAGTATAACGTCGAGGTAAAGTATATAATTTAAAAACACGGAAAGTAAATATACGTCGGATCATCGAGGAGGACAGGCTTTCCAATCACGAGAGAAACAAACTGCACTTTACACGAGGGTTTTGGCACTTCTGCCATCTTGTAAATTCACATAAATAAAGCTTTGCCACACGCTGCCTCATTAAGCTCAACGGAGGGTCACCACGCCTATCAATCATCGAGAATACGGGAGAAACGATTTAGTCCCTCCGAGCCACGACACATCTAATCCCATCTCAAACTTACGAACTGCGTAAAGTCCGAAGGATTGACCAGTACGTTACATTGGTGACAGCGGAGGTGGGATTTTTCGTCTGAAAAAAAAATACAGAAACAAGGTAAATGCATTATCATTATTTCATATTTTGCAATTTTCTTACAAACATTTCTATAACTTTGGCATGATTGTATTCAAATACTTATTGATAAATTGCATGAATTTTACAATTTAAAATATAGAAGATCAAACGTATATAATATTAATAATTACTTATTTAATGCATGATTGTTATAATTTGAATGACCGCTAATTTTCTAATTTTGTTGTTCACACGGTCACGAAATTCATTTATTATTTTTATCGCACTGTTCTAAGAAATAATACGCGAGTGACGCACGAGTAAGACTCGAGTTACTTGATAACGCTTACACTGCACTCTTCGTGTTGCGACACTAACTTTTTATATCTCTATACATACTCTTTTATAACACTGCATAAGTCATATTATTTCATACATACAACTAACCCATTTTTATTCGACAAATTTTGTTTCCCATATTTCTCATAAACACATATTAAATTTTCATATCCAATTTATATTCGTTACTATTATTATCTTGTGTAGGTAAAACCCTGCCTTACCTACGCAACAGTTATCTACTGTCGGTAACTTACCGATCGTCGATGACAGTTACCCATAGCCGGTATCCGTCGGTAAGTGTTACCCACCAACAGTAATCGTCGGTATACTCACCTCACAGGGTAACCCTATATCATTAAATACCAGTAGCTTGCAATTACTTCATCTTCATTTTTCGACAATACGGTAGCCTTCTTTACCTTGCGGCTTTGTGACGTAACGATAATAATTCATTCAACCTATCATTGGCTTCGATTACTTTCAAGGCGTCAAGCGTTTGCGACATTCTAATTCAAATTATATTTTACGAATTTCTTTGTCCCCACATATTAATTTAAAATTTTATTATATATCAGCATTAAGAAACTAGTGCGACATTTCCCTCTTTTCTCCACATCCCAGCGTCATATTTAGGCTGCTAGACTGTTAACATTAGACATTCGTTACTCGACATATTTTAAAAACAAAATAAACACGCGTTACTATGTCGGACTCCGAAGTCGAATATACAGTAGAGGATCTTAAACGGGAAAGAGCCGAAGTGAAAGAAAGAGAACACCGATTACGTCGATTGGAGGCAGCACTAATAGAGAAAGAGACAAAGATGCTCAACGAGGTTAAGGAAACGCAGCAAATAACGCTAGACGCTTTGCACGACGCTGAGCAAGCAAACGAACAGCTGACCCTCCAGCTGGCCGAGGAAAGACGACAACGAGTAGACAGAGGAAGGGAAATGACGACGCCAACCGACGCGCATCGATCAACGCTCACGACCTCGCCACGCACAATATTCGATACGTCTTGTGTAAAAGACCCAACGACGCCCAGTAAACCGTCAACGAACCCGCGAATTATACACAATGAACCGTATTCTGGACCACTTCTCCAACAAATGTCGGATATTAGAAGAGCTGTCGACGAACTCAGACAAAATAGAATGGCTAGGGATCCCAACAATGGAGGTCAAGCGGGAACTAATAACTTGTATGTACCGCCAAATGTTTACGTAAAGGAAGCTCTTCATGGAGTCCCAAGGTTCAATGGGACCAATCTTATGAAATTCGCACGCGCCTGCAAACGAGCAGTTAAATCGATCCCTCGTGCGTTAGAAGTAGAGATCGTCAAATTATTAAAGAATAAACTGGACGACCAACCTTATACGGCCGTGGACGGCATGGAATTCGATAATCTAGAAGAGTTCATCGACCGTTTAAAGGTAGTTTTTGCACCAACCGAGACAATGAATCATCTGAGAGGGAAGTTGGACTCTATTAAGCATCTTTACGCCGAACCGCTGCTCAACTATATATCAAGGGTCACTGACATCAAAGATGCTATGCTGGATAGAAGAAGGTTTGACGTTAATGACGATTGACGCTCGTGAAATTTTAGAAATTGAACGAGAAGCTATCGAAGGATTTCGCGATGGATTACGTCCCGCATTTCGCAACCAACTTAAAGATCCGCGTCACCTAACCTACCAGGAAGTAGTCGATGACGCCATAGCCGTCGATAAACAAATGGAGAGAGATGAAATTAAACACGGAGGGAACAAAGCACGGAGTTTCGGCGAGCGCGACGAACGCAAAGATTTCGAACGAAACAACCACAGACGTCCGGTCAATACACACAGCATATTTCAAAATCGGGACCGGCAGAATTACAATAAATATCAAAGACAAGACGATAGAAATTTCAGAAGTCGAAGAAATTATGATAATTACTACTCAGGAAGATACGAGAGGAATTTAAACAGAGATTTTAGAGAACCGAGTAGTCGACAAGATGGACCAAAAGTAATGCCGACGTGTAATTATTGCAAAAACTACGGTCACGAGGTCAGCGAATGCAGGAAATTAAAGTGGCGAAATGACCAGGAAGATAAACTAAGAAACCAGGGAAACGAGAGCATGGCGGCGCAGAAGGGGCAAGCGCTGCCAAGTACATCCAGATGCCCCACAAACCAAGTGAGGATGCGCCAGTCTACATCGTCAAACTAAACAAGAGCACTAGTATACCGCACGTGGAGATAACCTCGGAGGATCTAAAGGAAAACCAAGTATATACAATGTTAGATTCGGGTGCACAACCGAACGTCATAAAGGAATCACAGCTGCGAGATCACGTAAAAATCAAAACGGAGAAGACTCCTATATTGATAGGAATAAGTGGAGAGGATATTTTCCCACTGGGAACATGTGAAATAAATTTATATGGAAAACTAAGTCACTTTGTCGTAGTAAAAGATACATTCCCACTTTTGGCTCCCGCGCTATTAGGCTCCATGTTCTTTGAAGATAGAAAAGCAAAGTTAGATTTCCAGGGAAATATGTTCATTTTTGAGAATCAAAAATTGGATTTTATTAATACCAATGGACCAACATTAATAAAACCATTTAGCAGCGTAATGGTAAAATTAACATTAGACAATCCGGATGAACACGAGTATGGTTATATACCGAAAATAGAATTCACCGATAATCGAATCAGAGCGGGGGACGTCGTTGTTACAAACGATAATGGATACGTTGACGTGGAATTTTTCAATGACGGCGACATAGAAGCTGAAATATTCCTAACCAATGTCACCTTACTTCCTCTAAGTAAGATGGATAATTACATGATGGATAACTACACCGGAAACAGCGAAAGATCCAACGAATCGGTACTTAAGGAGTGGCTAGACAAACTGGTTCCTCTCGAACCCGACTCACCTGCTCTTCCAAGTGGGATACCGTATTATTGTCAATCAACCTTAACTAACGCGCCATTGCAGACGCAATCAGTCGCAAGTGAAGAGAACGAGGATTACCTTGACATATGCGAGCGAGACCCGAACGTATGCTTAGTAGGCACGACATCGGAAAAACTTCAGGAAGTGAATCTTACGAATTTACAAGTAAATAGTCTTTTAGATACACAATTATTTAATGTTTACGTATCGGGAACCGAAAATTTGGAAACTATGGAGTGCAAAGATCCATTGATAGAAGACTACGAACAGGTTCGTCCGTATCTAGCACAGTCGTTTACGGATATAACAGGGATTATTGAAAATTACCGCTACCAAGATGCAGCGAAGAAGGATGGAAGGAAAGCCTTGCACAAAAACCAAGACCTTTTCGCATTGGACGAGAGAACCAGGAACAGAAGGATTCTGGAAGAAATTAATCAAGACCACTTAAATCCCGAATTACAGGATAGGCTGGGAAAGCTCATTGAGAACACAGGTAGCATATTTCATCTTAAAGGGGAATCTTTATCGTCGACTAAGTTGATACAGCACAAGATCGAAACATACGATGAAATACCACTCAATGTCAAGCAATATCCGATCCCACAGAAATTACAAGAGGTAGTCTACGAACAAGTTATTAAATTATTAGACACCGGTATTATAGAACGCAGTGATTCGCCGTACAATAATCCATTGTGGGTTGTCAAAAAACGTGACGATAACCAGGGAAACTCGCAGTGGAGGGTTGTAGTCGACTTTAGAAAACTGAACGAGAAGACGCGACCTTATCCCTTCCCGATTCCAAACATCACACACTTAGTTGAACAGTTAGGTGGCGCAAAATACTTCATCGTTGCTGACATGTATAGCGGATTCCATCAAATAGAAATTCGACCTGAAGATCGCGAGAAAACGGCCTTCTCTACTCCTTTTGGGCACTATCATTTTAAGCGAATGCCTTTCGGAATCTCTACTGCTCCGAGTACATTCCAGGAGCTTACCAACAAAGTTGTGGGCCAGAAGCCACTCACCATGGAAGGTAGAACAAGAGTCAAAGGTATGCTCGGCTACATTGACGACATAATCCTATTCGCTGAGACGCTCGATGAACTAGATCAAGTCTTTGTGGAATTGTCTAGTAAACTAAAGGAGGCCAATTTAAAACTGAATCCAAACAAGTGTCAATTTTATAAGGACAACGTAATTTTCTTGGGATATTCCGTAAGCGCTAGAGGATTGGAACCAAATCCGGAAAATATAAAAGCAATTGTCAACTACCCGATACCAAAAACACAGAAGAACATACGCCAATTCTTGGGAATTTGCGGATATTATAGGAACTTCATTCCCAACATGTCCAAACTAGCCAAACCTTTAACTAATTTGTTGAAGAAGGATCGTAAATTTGTATGGGGTAACGAACAGTCTGAGGCATTCGAAACTTTAAAACTAAAATTAGTAGAAGCACCCATACTTCAATACCCAGATTTTAATAAAAATTTCTATGTAACTACAGACGCATCGAACTATGCGATCGGTGGAGTTTTATCACAAAAAAGGGAATCAGCTGACCTTCCGATCGCCTACGCCAGCAAATCTCTCACGAATACGGAAACAAGATACAGCACGATCGAAAAAGAACTATTCGCAATGCTGTACTGTGCAAACCAATTCGAATACTTTCTAATCGGTAGGAAATTTATGTTTGTCACCGATCACAAACCACTCGTCTGGCTGCATCGTATAAAAGACTCCTCCTCTCGTCTCAAAAATTGGTATTTTAAATTAACGGAAAAATTTCAGTTTGAGGTAATTTACCAACCAGGAAAGACCAATTACGTAGCAGATGCTCTTTCCCGGAATCCTCCAGAGTTAGACCAGGTGAATATTATTGAAAAGAAATTTGAAGATGCGCACAATAACACACCCGACTTGTCACACAGAGAAACGCGACTAAGTACGAGTTCGTCTTCATCAATGGAGATATATTCCAAAGCAACATCTTCGAAACAGAAGACTATTCCTACGCCCCAACAAACTGATCACGCAGACGAACAAGACCCCCTAACTACTGTTATAGATCATGAACAACCAACGGTCGACGAAATTACGACATTAGAAGAACGGCTTAGTAAAAATTGCGATACGGGAGATACAAACACTGACAACTCGACTACTGGAGACTCGACTCAAAATCATTCAGATTCATCCGACACAACGAATACACACAACGAAACGACAGACATCATAGATCCCCCTGCAGTCGAATATGACGTAAATGCGCGAGAACAAAACCGACCATATATTTGTAGGAACATTATAGAAACGCGAGATTCATTTCTTTTAAATCGTGACAATATCATCTATTTCGTCACACAGAAAAACCAACCTCTTTGTACTGGAGCCAAACAACTATCAGATCGAGATGAGTTACCGGTAAACGATCACTTGACGCTAGGTAGGGCAAAAACCACGGAACGAAACGGTAAGGTGTTGATAGCCGTTCCTATCAAAGAAAATTTACACATTCGGGTTGATTATGACATTTTTGAAGAAGCAATCGCGTCGGTTCGTGATGTATGCCTATCAATGAATTTGAAATCCGTTCGATTATCGAAAACTTCGAATATCGATGATCTTTCGTGGACAGACATCGTGAACGTTTTAAAGAATAATTTTTCGGACGATACTACAAAATTAATAATTTGCAATAATAAAACCCAAATACCGGACCCGGAATTAAGGGATTCAATAATAACAGATATTCACGGTGCTCCCACGAACGGTCATAAGGGTATCACGAAGACTTATAACCGGATCCGTCAAAATTACTATTGGCCTAATATGAAAGAAGATATTAAAAAATTAATAAGTAAATGTAGAATCTGCGAAACAAACAAGCTGGTTAGAAGGAAAGTCAGACAGCCAATGGTCTTAACTGACACTCCGGGTGAAGCGTTCGAGAAATTAGCCATGGACCTCGTCGGACCGTTGCCCGGAACCAAGAAAGACAATATTTACATCCTCACCATGCAGGATTTATTAACGAAATTTTGTATACTCGCCCCATTAAGGAATGCCACTTCCAGGGATATCGCCGATGCGCTATTGAAAAGGTTTATATTTGTACATGGTTCGCCAAGGGTAATTTTGACAGATCAGGCCGCGAATTTTACTTCGGCACTAATGAAGAGCATAGCCAAATTATGTAAAATTAAAACAATAACCACAACAGCGTTCTATCCGCAGGCGAACGGTTCGATCGAGCGGATGCACCATTCGCTTGCGGAATGGTTAAAGAACTACATAACCAACGTAAGGGAATGGGATGAGTGGTGTGAATGCGCTGCTTTTTCATATAATACCAGTGTGCACGAAGCTACGAAGCTCACCCCATTCGAATGCGTTTACGGTAAAATCGCGCGTGTACCATCTGACAAACCAATTGTAACCGACCAGACGATCGGAACCTATAATGAATATATAGTTGATTTAAGATCAAAACTTAATGACATCCAGAAGGTTGCGGCGGAGAATTTACGTAATGCAAAGATTCGTTCAAAAGGATACTATGATAAACGCTTGAACCCATGTAACTTTAAGGTGGGTGACAGGGTAATGCTCCTAGTGGAGCCAAGGAAAGATAAATTCTCGCCCCAACACTCTGGACCTCATAAAATTCTAGAATTACTACCGAATCACGATGTAAAAATTACTTATAAAAATGGCACACGCGTAGTACATTCAAATAAATTAAGGAAAACGAGACTTGACACAGAGTCCGAATTGCGCGATTCCGATATGACAACGTAGTTACTAACTCTAAGATTAAAATATATGCTTAATATATATACTTATTATGATATGAATAACATTAGATTTCCTTTGTGCAGGATGACCACTGCGGCGACTCTTATTAGGCTACTTATGGCACTGCAGCTGAGCATCATCTCTAACGCCATCACAACGTACGACTGCAAAACAACTCATCCCAATATAACAGTTATTTCACTGACGAAGGTGGACGACTGTGACATGACTAACCTAAAACCAAAAATCGAAGCGAAATATTTACAACTTTTGCAACGGACCGAATTTATGACAACCCAAACAGAACAATGTCTTGTAAAGGTCGAACAGAGCATCAAGTATTGTGGCATGCACTCACATGTCTCAGACGTGAAAGGAGGCGAATCGACGTTTATTCTACCGATTTCAAGGGAAGCATGTCACGATTTATTAAAATACGGACAACTAAAATACGGACATACTCTCTTAGGCAATTTGGTAGCAAATAACACTAATAGGCGAAACATTACTGTGGCTGGAAATGTCGACCTCGAGGGTAACTGTAAAGGCACGACGTACGTGAGTAACAATTACGAATACTCTGATGTGGTTGTCACCGCCAAATTGGAAATCCGAGCAGACTTAGTGACTGGCACCGTGAACAGGGAACAGGACGTTATCCTATTGCCTTCAGGAACCCGGTGTAGATTCTCTAAAACATTTTGCATCGATGCTGACGAAAAATATGTATTTTGGAACTATATACCCAGAACTTCTTGTAAATTTGACGAGTACGCTATGCTTTACGAAGGACCAGGAATAAAAATCGACGATCCAGAAGGGAAGTCCCTAACCATGTACTTTAGTAATTCTACCGGAGAGACAGGATTCGGCTTGGCGAGAACGGAGGAGATAGACATTTGCGGGTATCGACTTATCAAAACCGACCAAACGAAATTGTACATTTTCGAAACGACGCCACACAGATCGTTCACGTCCATACGGAAACTAAACGTACCCGACGTTTCCCTAGGGTTATATTTTAACAGCAAAATAGGAAACATAGGACGCCACATTGAGATGGAAACTAAATCACTATACATGGAGACAGTAATCAACAAGTGTAAACTCGAAAAAATGATAATGGAAAACGCCCTGGCGACAATCTACGACAATCCGGACGATTTCGCGTTCAACATCATGAAAGCACCAGGGTATCTAGCCATTCCAGCGGGAGAAGCCGCATACATTGTGCATTGCAATGCCATTACATGCAAAGTGAGACAGACTGACAAATGCTACTACGACATACCGGTTGACTGTGGAGGACAAGAATTATTTGCCAAACCCAAATCTAGAATACTGACTAAGATAGGATCTTACCGCGATTGTAACGCATTGCTACCGACTTTATTCGAAGTAGAAGGTCAGTGGTATAAAAGTATAAAAGGAATTCATGAAGTCACACAGCCTCAAATTCTAAAACCAGCAAAAACCTTATCTTGGAAAACTACGGACTTAGAAAAGATCATGAACGCCGGAATTTATACACAGGACGACATTGACTCGCTACACAAACATTCCATTTTTCCAGCAGAGAAGGGACCTATCCTCGAAAGTATAGCTAGGAGATTGAATGATAACACGGCAGGACAACGTTCCATCAATTACAGGAATCTCTTAACACCCGAAGAATTAGAGAACATGACCCAATCTACTCTAGCGAAATATTGGAATAAATTTCAGAAATTCGGGCAAATATCGGCCGGAATACTGATGATCATATTTCTAATACAAACTATAAAATTACTATTTGATACGTTCATACGGGGATATGCTATATACAAAGTGTTCGGATGGAGTACACGATTATTTGGAGCGATATTCGGGTCGTTAACTCACCTATTCCTGAACCTGTCAAGAACAACTCCACGCAGTACGGACGATACTGTAGACCCACCAACCAGTCACGATACGGATGGACGACGTGTACGGAAAAATGACTCACTACATGACCTCGAACTACGATTACTACGACCAAACGCTACAAACGTTACTCGACGATAAACTAGACAAAGACTGTACGGGGTAACAAGAGGTAAAATATGGGGAAAGAAGGAACAGGTAAATTTATGGCGAGCCTCGCCTTGGAGAACAATCGCGACACCCTACGTGTGCCGCGCTTGTTACTTAGGGGTGGAGGTGTTACGATATGAGGGTCAGCTCGCAGAATTTGCGACCTTACTATGTTGTTCTTATTGTATAACTAAGAAATATAAACGATCTAACTTAATTGTTAATCACATACTATCGTTATTTTAAGTACAATATTATTTCAATAAATGTTAAACACTTTTATCTGCGTAGGCGAATAGATGGCAGTGTGTAGATCTTAAGCGACTAATATGAAATCGGTCTCAGATGCATATCTTGAATGCTGTAGGAGTGGGAGTGACTTGGGTCCTCACACCAAACATCGACCAGTCGAGCACTTCTATTCTCGATAACGACCATGGAATATACCGCCTAAACCGATATTTATTATCCCATCACGGTCGTGGAAGCTCCGGGATCGTATAAGGCTCTTATACGGAAGCCCCCAATTTCCACGAGAAGCCACCAACGACTCTCATCCTCTGGTTTATAGGATGAGGTTAGTCTGCTTGCATCTTGGACCGTTCCTTCTTTTGAGGCCCATTTCCGCTCCTCTCTGGACCATACTCTCGGTTGGAGCGGGTCTGTCCCGAACTCACCTGGGACAGCGGGGACTCAAGCTCTTGGGTCGCGGTTTTCGTCCCTGTTAACCGCTCCCTTTGGCGTTTCCCGAGCACACCGGACAGTACCTGAGGGAATATCCAATTTTCCCACAGCCCTTGCAGGTAAGAGGCTTAGTCGGATCGAAAGTCGAGCCCATTCGGTTTTTCGGCTGTTCCTTTCCTTTTTCCCTCGTTGGACTAGCGCTCTTCTTCTCCTGCCGGTGTCCGAAGCTCTTGCTCGGGCCATTAGGTTTGCCAGACCTCCTACTCTTCGGAGATCGGATGGCCGGCGAGCCTTTCTTAGGAGAGCCAGACCTTGGGCTTCTCCTACGTGACTGTCAGGTCGTCGACGCCAATTGGGAGACGATGGGCCGCAGCGCATCCTCCAGCATCTTTGCGATGCGGTCGACGACGTCTGGCTCGCTTGGTTTGGCCGGGCTTACCTCAGCGGCCGCTACCTTAGCCTTCGGCGAACCTTTTTTCCGCTTTGGCTTATACGCCATTTCGGGAAGCAGAGACCCTTCCTCCGTAGGTGGTGGACGATATACTTTTTCACCTTCTATCGTCTGCTCCGCTTCCGTGGCGAGGTCCAGCATTTGCTCAATTGAGCTCACTTCCGCTCTCTTGAACAGCCGTTGAAGCTGTGGCAGCATGTTCCGATACAAATGATCGAGCTGCTGCGCTTCAGTCGGCGTAGGGACTATCTTTCGCATTATTGCGATAGAGCACGTCATATAGTCCCTAACCGGTTCATCGGGTCCTTGAGTCCGTGCGTTGGACTCGGCGATGATCCTCTGCTGGAAACGTTGGCTCATTCCGTACCAACGTTTAGCCGAAGTCACGAAATCTTGCCAGGAGTGCCACATGTGTTTCTCGTTCTGGTACCACGTGGCGGCAGTGTCTGTCAGAAGTTCCGAGAGTGACGGCAATAACTCGTCCTCTGACAGGTTGGCCAGGATCCTGCAATCCTCGATCCTGGTTAGGAAGGCGTCGATGCTCTGGCTCTTTTCGCCAGAGAACTTGACCTGCCACTTCCTCACAATGCCGCCGACGTCTCGAGGTGTCCCATTCAACCTCGATGACGTCGAGAAGCTTGGTGTTGAAAATGTCCGATCCTTGTTTGGCGAGCTGCGCGCTTGAGGAATCCTCTGGGATTCGCGCGCATTCCCCCCCTTCCAAGCTCCATCAGGCTTAGACTGAGGGGCGCTTGCGCGTTGTTGCTCGCCATTTACTTGCGCCTCACCTATCTCGCTCAGATCGGGACCATAACACGTATATGTGTCCTGAAATTGCACATGGTGAGATTGGTTGGCACCGTCCAATCTCGTGCTGTGAGCGGTATGAGTGCGCTCGGACATCAGCTTATCTACCTTTACAGTGAGGTCATTCACTTTTTTGATCAGCTGCACCAAGGTCTGGGAGAACGATCGAGGGATTTTAAAAATGTTTCCCTCTTCTGAGACCAATGACAGCCATTCTTCCTCTCGTTCGGGTTGAGGCTCTGTATTGGTCGCGGCTGACGTCGTTTCATCTAGCTCGACGTCATCGAAATCCTGCACCGTCCTGTGCAGGTTATCTTTTACCGCAGCGTTCTCCCGCAGTACCAGATACACTTCCTGGTCTGGGCTAGGTTCATCAGACTCCTCGTCTTGATGTTCACCTAGCATCTGCAGCCACCTATTTCTCCGTTGGAGACGGCTGCGAACTGCTGTGGCTTCGTCTTCCTCCTGGTTAAACTCCTGGGCCGAATAATTTCCTAATAGCCACTAGTGGAGTCGCTCGGCTTTCCTATGAACCGAGCCTGCCGATTTTAGGTTCAAGGCGTCCAGGTGTAGTTCGATTTGCTCCCGGGTGAGCGTCTCAATCCATGCGTCGATTTGACTATCGACGTCTTTCTGCTGAGCGGCCATCTTCAGTTGTAGCGTCGTTTATACGTTTCACAGTAAGTAGCCTCGCTGGCTTGACGCACTATGTGTGTGCAAGGTTATATGCTGTCGAATATTTAACTTTGGCGTTACTTGTTAAATGTCCAATCCGCGTAACTGGGTTTTGCTTCTACCTAAGCTAACCGCTAAAACACAAAACCGGATGCCAAAAGTAAGTCCTGTCTTACTTTGATCAGGAAGCACTACCGAGTTTAAACTATTTTTAACAAATTTGCTAATAAATTTACGATAAACTACTGCCTGGCTCTTACCTTGCGCTACTTAACGGTACTATATAAATATTAATAAATAAATCAATAAATAAATAAATTAAATAATTTAAGTTACCGCGCGCTTGACCTCTTACAAAAATATAACCTACAATACAATTTGTAAAGGTCTGAGCCAGGTTATAAGCTTCCTGTTTTGTGCCAGCAAAAACCAGTTAAACCTTGCATACACTTACAAACAATTTATTTAGACCGATTAATTGCCACCAGGTTATGTCGCGCTGTGTCGCGTTCTTTCGTTCCTCTAGGTGGCGCTAGTTACTTGGTTTGGTCCAAACTACCCAATTTCCAAGTAACGTTGGTCGGTCTATCGATTCCGTTCGAAAACCCACCAAATTTCCTATTTGTGCGACCTTTTTCTAGTGGCGCCACCTATGTTCGACCAGGAACCAATTTCCTGTGTCTACTACTCAGTAGTCGAGACGAGAAAAATAAAAAAAAATTTTATTTGTTATAAAAAAATTTTTATTTGTTTATAACAATTCTATTTGTTAATAAACAAATCCCGCCTCGAGGGGGAACGAAAGAGTACCGAAATATGCTTCAGAATTTCGAAACGCGACTGCTGACCTCGTTATTGTTCGCGAGTTATCCAATTGTTAATTAACAATGTTATTAACAATTGAACAACTATATCGTGCTTGTTGATTTTTCCGATGTCCTGTATCCAAAATCCACACGTATTGGGCGCCAGTTTTAACGGGGTGGGTACTGGGGATATGTAAGGCCCACGGTTAGGCCCAATCTGTCCCAACTTACCAACCTTAAGTGTGCAGTCCCACGATGCGGCCGGGAATCCCTTTGATTCCCGTGCAATGCCGTTAACAACGTCAAACACTCCGTTTGACTTATATACCGTGTGTTGGGCCCTATGCCCAAAATTGCCAACTAGGATAAACACCGGAGAGGGCGGTATTCGTAGGATAGGACGTTAACCGGTAAAATACTATCAACAATCGATATTATTGTTAATCGGCGAGAAAGATTGTCTCGCCGAGTCAATTTATTAAATTAACAATTAAATATTAATAAATTATGGACAAATAAACTTTAACAATTTGCGGGGAGTCGTACCGATGACTACCCCCGAGGTCAGCGCGAAAAGAATCAGTTAAAAATCTATTTAACAGTAGATTACGAGCAACCGATCCGGATATGATCGGCTGCTTAACCTGGTGGCATACGTCACACCGTGTGACGTATGAATCACTGACGTAGAGAGCTTTTACGTAGAAGCTTACTACGTCACGCGCGCCTTCTCTCGTGAAGTGGTTCCCGCGAACCACCGACCTTTCTATCCGTGCGGGTATTGTCACGAGAGGGGGGAAAGGAGGAACGCTTCCTCACCTGGACCGTACCAGGTAAATCGGGACGCGAAATATTCAGTAGACCCGCGGGTCTAAATGTGGTGCGCCACTTACCGTTTGTCTATATATCGCGCCTCGGCGGGAAACGACTGGGCAAAGGAGAGACAGCTCGTCCTCGTGCTTATCTCTCTCTCTCACTCCAACGGTCGGGAAGGCGGCCGGCTCTTGGCTTCCTTCCTTCTGCCTTTCTCGGGGCCGTGCTGCTCCGCACGCCGACGTGGAGGTTGGTGGGGAGAAAAACCTCACACCCACACACGAACTGCACCAGTCTAATCACTTTTTATCCCGTAAAAATCACTCGGCAATTGTCAACACACCTTGTTGTTGCCGATCGCGCGCGAACTCTCTAACGATACCCCACTCCGCACGATTCTCGCGCGCGTTCCCTGCGCGCGCCGCGCTGTCGATACTCTTTTCTGTTACTCACCTGATCGGTAACTCGCTTACCGTTATAATTTATATTATATTTTTAACAAGATTTAATATTATTTGGCGTTCATATATATGAGAATATAAAACTTAAAATACAGTCCTACATAAAAAAATTAAAAAAAAACTGAGATTTTTAAAATATTGCATTTTAGGGCCGTAAAGGAAGGTATTACTTTATATTTTTATTTTGTTTATAAATCTTCGATATTATTAGGTTAAAAAAAATAAGGTTATGTATTACGTATTAAGACATATTCTTTGCACCTAGTAAAACACCTTCACTGGGGATCAGGGTGAACGGCTCCCATACAATAAAATAAACAACACTTTTTATTCGTAGCTAGAGAATTTAATACAATAACTAAACGAACAAACTAGTCACGGTCGCCAGCCGCATTCTCGCGGCAAATTTTATCTAACACAAAATCGCGATTACCGCACACTCACACGCACAACTCCACAGCTTACACGGGAAGCTGGAGAAACAGGATAACAAGACAGGAATTCTCACCTTCGGAAGCTCGAAATAGCAAATAAACAATTAATACAAATTAATCACTCTCGTTAAATAAATTCTATCTCGAACGCTATCGTTCAACGGCTCGACTCGGAATCACCGAGTTCGTCGTGTTGAGCCGAGCAGCGAGTCCGCGCGCATGCGCTTGACACAACAGTCCCATCTCGTCCGCTTGACTCGGCCGATCCGACGCACGTATACTGTGTGTATAGCGCCACTTCTCTCTTTCTCTCTCTCCTTCTCGCACCTTATAATCAACATGCCATTCTGGAAGCTCGACATTAATATATACAGGAACAGCTTGAAAACCAAACAAGCGGTAATAGTTCCTTATATCAAACTCAAATTAATGTCGAATTTGTCCTTGTTTTTAATATCTATTTTAAGTGCGGCTTACTGGTAGAAGCTCGAGTACAATAATATACGGACTTGGTACAGCTCGGCGTTATACATAGCTGGTCATCATCTTCAAAGCTAGGCTTTCAAAGAGCTAGAAGGACTACCAAGGTGCTAAAAGGATTTTTAAGGAGCTGCAAGGTTTTCAAAGGAATTAGAAAATTTTCTGTAATAGTGTTTGTATGTGCGCGCATGTCAATAACTAAAAGTCCGAGCTCTTTCCTCACGGTCTGGCTTAGCTACATTCCGAGTGAACGCTTCTTTATTCCTTATAAACCACGGGACTTTGAAATGCTTTCTTATAACCCACAAATATACTCCGTAAGTGACATGCATTACAAACTGCCATGTCACACTAGATAAGGTGATAAATTTTTACCTTAATATTTACAGTTTGACTTTGGCACGAGCCAACAGCTGTATCTGCATTTTTTTTTACTCTTATTACTTTCCGTTTTGTCCGGTTGCTGAGATTGCACTAATGACTCCACATA
>JANSJX010000067.1:0-117182 GCA_026168455.1 Theocolax elegans | reverse complement strand
GCTTTCGAATGGTTTGGGTTAGATTATTGGCCAAGACTGCTGGTGTAAGTTATGTCTCATAAACCTCATAAAATCACTAATTTTCATGTATTTTAGGGCATATTCTATTATTTACAATATTTACAAATGGAAACAAAGAAAAACTGTGAACTCTATATTCCGAATCAAACCAAAATGAAATAATTTTTTTCGTGATTCCTTGAAAAGTATTGTGCATTTCATCAATCGCCGTAGACTCAACGTAGTTATAAACAATTTTGTCCAAAACTGTCGGACCTTTTACTCCAAAAACTGAATCGTTGATCTCGTGAGCTTCAGCGGCGAACAATCGAGCTTCTTCAGTACTTCTCAATTCCAAGCGTTCAGCTATTGGATATACTGTGACATTTTGCTCTCTTGTTGTTCTAATTTTGCAGTCAGGGCAGCCATATATTGAATTGTACTGTTTAATGTTCATAAACAGAGCTTTAGCACATAAATCGCACGTGCCAGATATAATCAACGCTCTTAAATGAAAAGGCTCTTCGAATTCAGGGATTTCTATATCTATGCCTTGATATAATTCAGCTAAATCTTTCATAAATGCATCCATAAATAAATTTGGGGAAGGTTTTTGTTGACCAAACCACAAACCAGCCATCAGTATATTTTCTTTTCTTACCCTTAGTTTGTACGGCAGTTCGTTGACCATCAAAAAGAAAGGCCAAATACTTATTTTACTAGATTTAAATAAGGGCACTCCGTCTGTGTTCCAGGTAAATGTTACATTATTTCTATTTCTCGAAAAATCGTCTGGTAATGATTTATATACGGATCCATCATAAATATCTTCATAATGTGGGTAATTTAAGTGTTCTCTAAAATCTTTCCTTTTAATCAGTTTTTCAAGTTGATCTTTTATAGGCACCTCCAAGAAATAGCTGATATCCGTACGATTATCACAGATATGACAAAAATTTTCTTTCAATTTTGAGTTGCATATAGTGCAATAGTAATGGCGATTAATCGGTGCGCTTATCTTTGCAAAAAATTTTTTTAACTTGTAAAGAGTTTTTGGGCAATTACTAGGCTGTATGCAGTGATTGGAGATTAATTCTAAAATATATGACAATAATGTTCCCGTAACTTTAAAGCGAACCGCAAGTTTCAAAATAGAAAAAACACTTTCACCAACTGTAATTGGAGCTCCGTAATATAAAGCTGCATTAGCATTTTCAATTATTTCTTCTGTTTCATCGCTTTCATCACTTTCATCACTCGAAGATTCGTCAGAAGATTCGCTTTCCGTTAAAAATTCGGTTTCCGAAGACACATCACTATCAGAAGATGCATTACTGACGTTGGGGAAATTATATTCTCTTACTTGAGAACCTAATTAAATGAAATAAAATCGTCGCTTTATTTTTAAAGGGTTATGTGTATATTTAATCTACATACTTAGAATAAGTCTGATTGATTATTTAATGTTTCACTGTATTTTAAAAAAATATAGATATTACAAAAAATTCAATTTCCTTAGTTTTTATTTTAAAGAAATTCGAAATCAATAACGTGCTCTAAATAATAATAACAATAATTTAAATAATAAGACTTATTCCAACTAACAATATTAGAACCGATGTTATTCCTATAAAAACGTAATGTAAAATTAATAAACAATCAGATTTTTGTTAGAAATTATAAATTTTATATAATATTTAAAAAAAATATTTAAAAAATAATATCTGATCTGTTGATCTCTTGGATTGCAGACTGTGTTAGGAAGTCAAAGAGTACAGGCATGAATAACAATAATAAAAAAAATAATAAAAAATCAAGAAAAAATTGGATTACAAATGCTATTATGTGTTCATGTCAAAAAAAGGAAAATCTTTATAAAGCATGGAAAAGCAATCCTGGAGATTTGGAGATTAAAAATGAGTATAAAAATTATGTTAAGGTACTCGATAGGATTATTAAAGAAGCTAAACGCACTTACGACCAAAAAAATTTTTTAAAAAATAGTAAAAATCCTCAAAGGCTTTGGAGTTTGATTAATAACAAGCTTGGTAGAAATGTAAAAAAAATTAATGATTTTGAGTACATATTGGATGAAAATAACAGTAAAATAGACGATAAAAAAGACATTGCGAATAACTTAAATGAATTCTTCTGTACTGTAGGATCCAAGCTTAGTTATAAAATACGAACACCGCAGGGCCCTAATTCAACTAACATTCCTTTTAATGATAAATCAATGTTTCTTACACCCACACATAGTACAGAGATTAGGAACATTATTAATAATTTGAAAGATAAATCAGGCGGGGTCGATGAAATTAACACTAAAACATTAAAATCAATATCCAACCACATTCTTATGCCTCTAACACACATTTATAATATGAGCATGGAGAAGTCAATATGGCCTACTGCACTTAAAAAGGCAGAAGTAATTCCTATTTTTAAATCGGGTAATAAATGCTATGCAACGAATTACAGACCAATATCATTAATATCAAATCTCGCAAAGATATTTGAAAAAATTATATACAAAAGAATATATAAGTTTATTGAAAAGTATAGTATATTGGCAGAAAATCAATTTGGTTTTATTAAAAAAAAAGGTACTAAAGATGCACTAAATTATTTGATGAACATTATATATACAAACTTAGATAAAAGTAAACCATTAATAGCAACTTTCTTAGATTTGGCAAAAGCTTTTGACACAGTAGATCATAATATACTAATAAATAAGCTTTACAATTACGGGATCAGAGGAAATGTCTTAGACTTACTTACAAGTTACTTATCAAATCGCAGTCAAATAGTGAGACTTAATAAAATAAAGAGTAATTCACTCCCAATTAAGACAGGGGTCCCTCAAGGAACAATTTTGGGTCCATTATTGTTTCTTTTATATATTAATGATTTACTGAAAAGTTTATATTCTGAAAATTTAATAGCATATGCAGATGACACTGTTGTATTATCTGTTGATAATACTTGGGAATTAGCCGAAAATAAAATGAACATATATTTGAAATTTGTATCAAAATGGTTAGCTTTCAATAAATTATCACTAAATGCCAATAAAACGGTTTATATCTCTTTTGGAAATTATAGTGATAGCGTTCCTAATGATTTAACAATTAAAATTGAGAATCATGTTTTGGAAAGGGTAAAAAGTTGTAAGTATCTAGGAATTTTTATTGATTATAACATGAGATGGAATAAACATATTGAATATATTGTAAATAAAACTAAATACTTAACTTATGTGTTTGCTAAGTTCTCTAAAATAATGACAGTCGAGGTACTTATAGTATTATACTATTCACTTTTTCACAGTATTGCAACCTATGGCATAATTGCGTGGGGTGGTGCTTACAAAAACAATTTAGATTTATTAAATAAAACGCAAAAACGACTACTCAAGATTATTAGTAAAAATACATTTCTAAGGGATAATTACCCACTAAGCCTGGAACAAACTTTTGTTCATGAAGCAATTGATTTTCATTATAGTAAACTAAGCAATATTTTTAGACAAAGAACAACTATTACAAGAAACAAATGCATTCCATTACCTAAAATAACTAAAACGATAAGTAATAAAAACAGTTACGTTGTAGCTGTAAGACAGTTCAATAAATTACCAAATGAATTAAAAATATTATCAACAAGTAGACAAAACATAAGATCTAAAATTAAAAATTGGATTAAAACAAATATATAAAGTAATAAATTATCATGGAGAAAATTAACTGTATTGAAATAAAAAAAAAAAATATTTTATAAGCTAGTTCATCAAATTACTTCTGTGCAAATAATTTTTGTTGTTTAAACAATAATCGATCACATCGGCGTATTTCGAATTATAACTGGAAAAAAATGATTTATAGTATGGATGAAATCAATTTAAACAATGTAATTAAATTAGCCAAAGAGATAAAACATATGTATGAACGTGAAGTTGATAATAAATACTTGTCCAGCCAGATTAAACAGCATAGAGAAAATTATATTTGCAAGAGACAGACATGCATCAACTGAAAGTTATACGACAGCTAGACAAATGTTGATTAAGTATTGGTAGCGAGTCAGTCACACTACCTTGTATACTAGTTATACTTGTTAAGGGGTGCTGTTTTCGCTGAATTTACTTTGTTATGTTTATAAAATTTTATCATTGTTTTTATTGGTTTAGGAAGCTTAAGTATTTGCTTAAGCTTTAGTTATAGTTTTAGTTTTAAGTATTAGTCTTAAGTTTATAGTTTTAAGTTGCCAGTCCTACGTACAGATAAATTAATTTTATCTCTGTAGGAATTGCGGCATATACATAATGTTGTAATTTTACCTGGTTTAATAAATAAATAAATAAATAAATAATATTTAATGTACATTTATCTAAAAAATATATATTAAACTTATTCATCTAGTCAACAGATTAATGCAAATAAATTGTTCTTTAACATCATGCATTGAAATATGTTTAATAAGTAAACTAAAAAATAATCATAATTTTTTATAACACATGTTATAATATATATTATGACAAGAAATTAAATATAATTTTTTATAGAAAATAGAAACACATATAATATAATATAATATAATATAATATAATATAATATAAAACATAAATAAATAATTATGTTGTCTTAAACATCATTATGTCAAAACCCATATGTTCTTATAAATCTATCGGTAAGAAACGCGGATTTTAAAAATTTACCCAGATACTCTTCATAGTCCTCTCTTTCTTCGATTATTTCCTCACCAGCGGAATTATTTAATCCATTTCTACTATTATCATTCAACTGATTGTCTAAATAAAAATAAACTTATAATTATTTTATGTTACTTTATTCATGCAATAAGAGGGTAAAATTACAATAATAGGTATATTTTAAAAAAATTTAATAGCACAAACTGTTCTATGATGTACAAAGTAATATCCGATTTCATCTGATTTGCAGTATTGTAAATTACGTTTTTTTTAATTGACAAATGTAATTCTAAAATAAGAGTTCAACTTAAACTAATATTTATATTTATATTATATTTAAAGAGATTAACAACTAACTTTTACCAATTCTACTGTAATTATTGCTTAGCATCATACCGTGAATGTTTGCAGCAGAAATAGAGCTACTGCTGCTTGTACTTGTATCATCACCTTCTGTATCACTTTCTGATGTGGATGAATTATCACTTCTATGATAGGATCGAGAAATAATTCTATATTGCGATGAGCGTGAATATGCCCTTAAATTATCCTTTGATCTCCACATATTTTATGCTGTTTGCATTTTTCAAATATATCAGATGTACAAAAGTAAGGTTTGAATTTTACAATCGAATTTACAATAGTTGACATTTCTTGCTTGAAGTTATATCGAACTAAATTTTTAATCGAGTTGGTAACCTTGACAACAACTCACGGACAAAAAAGTTTTCGCGACGGCCGACGAGGTTAAAATTCAGGTGCTCCTGCGAACCTGAGTGATCAGAAATACTGAATGGAATAAGATAAGAAGGGAAGAATAACGCCGAAGATTAACAACAATTATAAAAAGTATAAAAACCAAACACTTAGTACGTTTTTATTAAGTTCTGTTTTACATATAGTTCATACTTGTATGTAGATGTTCTTTGTAACAAAATCACATAATGTTTCATTTATTATTAAGTAGTTGATTAAATTTTTATTAATTGCATATCGTTTTTACAGTTTTTGCATAATGAAAAAGTTTGTATTGGTATTATGGTCAAATCAGTGTAATAAATGAAAAAGACATTCGCGTTGGTAAGGACAAGATTATAAAGGCAAAATGGGGTGACAAATATTATGAAGTTGAAACTATTAAATTTAGTGGTGAGTTTTTAAAGTATTACTCTATAATAACAGATTTTGTATTTAACTCTATTAATTGTTAGTTAATAGTTAGGTTAGAAAATTTAATTGATTAGACGTTAAGATATGCTGCAATATTCACATACTGTAAGCAAATTTTGTATCTAGGAAACAGGGTTCTGCATTTTTTGCATAATTTAAGTTATAATTAAAATTTTTGCTTTAGAAAATAAAGAATATTTGGAATCGCTAACAGTAACAACAACTGGTGAAGTTGTAACGCCTGAAAAACGATTATCCATCTCGCCGAATCTTTTGCTGAGAAAACGTGAAATTCAAATAAAAGATAAGCACGCAAATGAGCACAAGAAACAATCTTCTTTCAAAGAATATCAAAGACTTTTGGAAACTCCATCGATTTTTACTAAAGATTCAAGCAAATCAAGTAGTAACAATAACCCTATCGACAAGTGAGTTTTTTTTATTAAAATATTTACAGTTAGGTAACAGATTTTTTATATAAAAAAGGAGAAACATGATCACCGAACTTATAAATTGCAGCATTTTACGTTACAAATTATTTTGCAAAAATAAATCTAATTTTTATCATTATTAAAATTTTTTGAAAATAATATGCAATTTGATTTATTTATATTTGTTATAGTTTTTGGTAAATTCAATTTAACTATCTCTTTATAATTTATATAGTTAATGTCTATAAAGCGTAAATACATTTTTTATTAAAAAAATATCTATATGTGAATCTAAATAAAGTTATTCATTTTACTAGAGTAACAGATAAAAGAAATGACAAGTTAAATCTAGTAATAACCAAAGAAAAAAAAACTTCTCTTTCAACAACTGCGACTTTCAACGACACTGCATTAGTTAATCCTGCAAACGAAGACAGTTCATCCGATGAGTTAGTTACTAATCTTGTAAAGGTGTCAAAAAATCTATTATCGTATAAATCTAATTCAACACAATTTTTTAATCCTAATGTATACTTTTTTATATTTTCTAAACTCTCCATATACTTAAAAAAATAAATAAAATTTTGCAATTAAGATTACCAACTAATATGTAAACTTACATTAAATAGAGAAAGTACTAGATATTCACCAGATGAAGATTTAAAAACTCAGTATGTGGACTTGAAATATAAAAAGATACCATGCCAAGACCAAAGATTAGAACCAAGTAAATTTATTCTCTAATGAATTTTATCAAGTAATTTTATATATTACTTATAAATTTTCTATTATTACATATGGTTTTTTACAGTGATAAATGATGTTATCAATAAACTAAACTTCATTCTACAAGTGATAAAAGGACAAGAACCGTCTACTTCCTCGGAGTATACGACAAAGCTTGGCGATACTATGACTGAAGATATGGTATGTAATTTATTTATTAATTCGTATTATACCATATTATTTGTGTATTTTAATTAAAGGTAGAGCTGGTGCCGAATTCTAAGGTGATGATCAACAGGCATAAACTTGCATTTTTTAAAACACATTATAGCAGAAAACCTCGAGATCTTGCCAGGCATTTAATAAAAACAATTATACCACGCGAAAAATTGAAGAAACTTTCAGCTACAGGAAAGAATTGGCCAGAAATTCCGAAAGAAATTTACTTAGCTGTATTCGGTAATAATATATAAACTTTACTTTTTCGTTCATTATTCATCAATTTAAAAAAATTAATAACAATATTTTTTATTTTATATAGATTACGTTAATGAAAACGCTACTAAAAAAAATACACATTACAACCTAATGAATACAGAGTAATCATGACAAATGTATGCTGTAGTGCAAGGTCACAATCTAGTAATTCAACACATAATTCGAACATTAAAACAACAAGAATCATAGACGAAAACAAATTTACGAAACCAGAGAAAAATTTTGAACAACGTAGCAGCACAGCTGATGAAGGGGAAAACTTAATGAATGAAATTGGAAAAGAGCAAAACAAGAAAAAAAACTTTGTTTTATGGAAAAAATGAAAAATTTAAAGGATTTGCCAAAAAATGAAAAGAATTTACAAGAAGTAACAGATTCTGAAAACAGCGAATATGAATCGATTATGTTTCAGAAAAAGAGAAAATTAACCCATATCGATTGAGAAAAATTTGTGAAAAATTATTTATCGTTTAATTTGCTTAAAGCTATTCTTCAATTGTATTGATTTTGTTTATTTATTTAAGTTACGCTTATAATATATTATTATAAATTATTGTTGATTAAGATGCAATTTATCGTTTGCTTTTTTTAGTAACTTTATACAGTTATCAGTAATAAATTTGATATACTAATCATCCCTTAAAATAATCAAAATTATTTTTTCGAACTGATTGAAAAATTTGTATCTTTTTTGGAAAAAATCGTTGCAAGCTTTACAGAACTTGCCGAAACTTCAAGAAACTTGTGTTAAACTTCCGCCACACATTAGGTAAACATATTAAAATAAATAATAAAAACTTACGGCGAATTTTGCAAAGTTTAATCAAGTTTGCGCGAAGCTCCCGGATACACCGTACGAATTGATATCGAGTCTCATTATGCAAGTTGCGACAGACTTGACAAAACTATAAACTTGGCCTAAGTTGTCTCAGACTTCCTGATTTCTACGCGGGTTATCACTTATTTCAATGACATACCGGATTATATAATTTCGCAAATAAAGAATACGCTATGTTAAAGATTGTAATATATAAGAACGAAGAGTATTTGGAATGGGTGTAGAAAAACAATCGTAACATGTATAGTCCACCATTGGCGTGTGGCATGCCCAACTACGGAATAACGAAATACAAACCTTTGCTGCCATCTCCAATTACAAAACCTTGTTTACAGTATTCTAAACATACGGATTAATGAATATAATCTGACTGACCCATAATAATAAGCATAACTTTCAGCAAGTTTTCTGACTATTAACTAAAGTTTATAAAAAAATGTGTATTTAAAAAATAGGTGTCGACGGAGTTACGCGTAATTAAAATACGCGATTCTTTAAGTATTTTTTTTCAGAGGTTAGATCATAGCAATTTCGCTATCATATCTCCATAACGGTTAATTAATTATATATTCAAGTTTACAATACATTGAATGCATTTCTTTTGAAAATGTTTTTTTCACAATTGGTTCTAGTAAAAAATTCAATTATTCATTCATTATTATTCGAAAAAACAAAGTATTACATATAAAAATCAATTATTAAGAAAATTCGGTTGACTTTACCAGGTGCCGATATAATTTTATTGCGCGTTTCTGGTTAAACGATAAATAACGGAACTAGTTTAAACGATTAATAAATTCTGTGGGTACTCAAAACTAGCCGTAACTCAATTTTTAAAAATGGACTTAACTAATTATTCTGGTAAGCCACAGATATATCATACGTCCAATCATAAATTCTTACTAATAAAATTAGGACTATTGAGGAGTGATACACGGAGAAAAATAACAAGATTATTAAGATAAGATTAAATATTTATTTACACTAATGTATTTCTTAAATATCGTAACGCAGACTGACATAATATTCATAATTACACATAGTTAGTTCGCAGGGTTTATGATTTATTTTTACTCTATACACATAATATTTAGAATTGTTGTCTTCGCTCAAAAAAAAGAGTATATCACCTAAAATGCAATAAATTTTCAGCAATTTGCTGCCAAGAGTAGTATTCCAATTACCTTTATTTTAGTCATAGCTAGGGGGGGAAAGTATCTTTCAACAATAACTCTATGTAGCTGCAAAATTTATGATTTATGTTTTCAGTACGTTTATCGTAGAAATCGACACCTGACTACAGCGCCATTCGAAGCCGCGAGATCGAGCGGCTTTTGATGGAGGCTATAGCTCCGACATCCCCTTAAGTATACTTTCCTAAGAAGACACCTAAGTATCTGCATAAACACAGCATTTCAGCGGATGATTGCTTTAATCTGATTTGTGATAAGATTATATAGTTTTTGTTAAATTTTGGCGGTTCTTTGGATATTGCGCGAGGTTTGCATTCTTCTACGTCACCGTAACAAAAATCTTGAATTCTTTTATTTAAAATATTCAGTGAAATTATTTTTTCATGGTAAATTAAACAAGTTAAAACTTTAGCTAATGTATAATTAACCACGCCCTCAAAAAGGTCATGCATTATATCAATGCTTTTATTATCTGCTATGTGAAAATCTACCAATTGGCTAAAGACACATGAAGATTTTATACCAGTTGAAATCGACTTTGCTTGAACATGGTGATTATAATTTTCTGCATTTTGAAGCATACTTTCATCTTCTTCAATAATTTTATTGCATGCATTCGACATTGCAGTGCAGATTCTGCAGTACTTTTTGCTGAAAAGCTTTCTACAAATCAGCAAATACTGTTTAAACCTAAATTGTTTCCTGTGATTAGCACACATCTAAAACAGTTTTAACTGAATTATCAATATTTAATGATAATCCAGTCAGACACAAATCATTAATTTCGTCTATAACCTTCTGGAAGACAGCTTTATCGCCAAACATTTTTCTATGCTTTGTGTAAAAAACTGACAAAGTAAAAATATTGCGTATTTTGGCTACCAGATGTGGAGGTAAAAATGGTGAGGATAAATACGTCCCACCGAGCTCTTGTTGTCTGGAATGTCTTCCTAACGTGTTGCCAGTTTCGAAATCGTCGTAGAAAATGATAATAGGCAGTGTTACAGAATGTTCTGTGTTGGTAATATTATATTTTTGCTTCCATAACCTTCCTTGGATAATGTTCGAAATTTCTATTTCGTTACTTTCCAGTGCATTTATGTAATTGATATTTTGATTATATAATCCGCTCTCCAAGAACTTTTTGAAAGTATGTTTGATAGGCATGAATACGCCGTGACAAACAAAATGTTTAACTTGAATTTTGATGGAGTTGCGATCGGCCCTTAGATCGAGTTCCCCCACCACTCATCGTACCGTTGCGACACACGGTGTTAGACGGAGGGCTCACTCTCTCCTCAGCTACCGATCCGAGTTCATCGTTATTGGCGCGACCGCGAAATCTCATTTATATTATTTTGTATTTCATTATTTCTTTTATATTAAATGCTGCCACCACCTATCATCTATCAGGTTATCGGCCCACCACCGCTTCTATTTGCGCGGGGAATTCCGAGAAGGTTCCTTTTCTTGTTTGCTAAGAGACGCGAATAGCCAGGATGTCGGAAGAGGGAGAGAAGGTAATTTTCACCAAGGGTAGGTGGAAATTATTAATTAAGTGAAGCGAAAATCGATTTGATAGCGACGCGGTGATTTGTGTTTCAAACGATATCGTTGTGCGATGCGATCTTAGACAGACACGTTATGTAAATTCACCGGCCGGTATTCATTTTATTAACTTATTGATTTATTAATCTATTATTAATAATCTTGTGTTGATGCGATGAGAATAGTCTTGAGTGCGAGTAAAAAGGAGAGCGCAAGGCGGGAGCGATCGAACGAGCTCGGGAACACTTGAGAGAGAGAAAGAGAGAGAGAGAGAGAGAGAGAGAGAGAGAAGGGCGAGTACGAGAGAAGCGCGAGTTCGGGCGCGCGCGAAGTGGGGAAGAGAGCGGAGACGCGTACTTACGTAGTAGGGAAACGAGAGAGACTAGGTGAAAAGCTAGATAGGCAGGATCTTCCGCGCTAAATTCGAATCAGCTGTTCTTCCTTTTTCTTTTCTTTTTCTTTTTCCTCTTTCTCGTACCGCATGCGATGCAATACCGGTCTAACAAATGACTAAGCAACTTAAAAAGGATATTAAGTAAAAGTTAACGTTAACAAAGTGATACGCTTTTTAAAAATGAGAATTGACATGAGTAATTTCTTGCAGATGAGCTAACTCTGATGCTGTTTTTGCAAACACAGTATGAGTTGCTAAATTTTGTGAAGAATTTCCCCGGGCAGAAGGTTGGCCTAGACCTTCTGGAAAACAAAATAATTTTCACAACAGAATCCGGATTCATATGTACCCTGGGTACGTAATAAATAATAATTATTAAATTGTTTTAAAAGTTGCATTTATCGGCACAGCTGGTCTGCTGATGTGCTGCAGGCGTCGTACGTTCTCGCAGTGCATTAGTGAAAATGCATCCCGTTACGAATTTGATTGTCCGTGTAGACATGGCGGTCACGGATATAAACAACTTTTTGATTCAATGACGGGACGCGACATATCACAACACAATAACCTGAGGGAGAATATCGATGAGATGCGCAACCTCAAAGATGAGACGAGATGAATGTGTTCAGAGAGGATACAGTCGCGAAGGACGAGAGGTGATGAAGGAAATAAAAGAGTTAAGAGATGAGTTTTAAGATAATAATGAAAATGATTTTGAAGAAATTGCACATCATTCAACGGAAAATTCGGTGCATGACGTTATATCGAAAGCGGATATAATAAATTTAATTAGATCAGTAATGGAGAAATTAAAATTTAACAAATCGAATGACATGAGTGGTTTTAAAGACTTGATTAAATTACTGAATGTGAAAGGGAAAGTACAAAGGGAGATTATAAATTATCGGTACAAATGAAATACCAACTGTTTATTGATTACTTTACTTCGGAATTAATTGCTTTGGATTTAATGTACATTATTATGAAGACTCTGAAAAACGAGACGCGACGGAAAAAGAAATGTTAACGCGAGAGCAGTTTAAAGTCAGAGACATTTTAATAAATCATATCGATCAAAATTATCATGCCAAATTAATTGACATTAAAGACCCGAAAGAGATGCTGGAAAAAATTAAGGAAATTAAGAGATATGAATATAGTTTATCGTCCGTTAACTTAAGAAAACAATCGTATTCTTTGGTGTTTAATCGTAAAGAGAGAGTGTCAGTTTTCGTTGATTAATTTGTTGAGATAAGAATATTCTATATTATAAATTATTATATGTTCTATTCTTTAATATAAATAATAAGAAATTTCTTACGTTTAACCTATAAAATTGACGTGCTCTCTAACTAAGCGTATGTGAATAGTTTTAACCTAAGCGTATTAAGATTCGATTTAATGCACTCACAGGTTCAAGCTATGTGAAATTGATGCTACACATTAAAGACATCAAACTTCATAGGTTAAACCTGTAACGCCACGGGATTAAACTATAAACATACGCTTGGTTAGAGAGCACGCCAATTTCATATAGGTTAAACATAAGAAATTTTTCTCCGTGTACTCAGCCATTTGCTGAATCTGAGATTCGTGATGCTTTTTATAATGTAATAGCAGCGTGACCAGTTGGCGATTTTCTTTCCTCTTCTCTCTAACGTATTTTGATGTTTATTATGCAAGAGCAACGAAGAGAAAAAATCGCCATCTGGCAACCCTGTGTAATAGTACGAGAAGTGCCACAGATTCACGAACTTAATTTTGTAAATAAAAACGCGACGGGTAAGGATCTAAACTACAATCAATTAAAAACATTTCTTTTACAGTATGAAGCGATGAGGAAGGGAAGCGGAGGTACGACAGTGAGTACTAGCGTGGAGCCTAGAGTAGCTCTGGCTGCTGCACAAATAGAAGGAATGCGTTGCTACGAGTGCCACGCAAATGGGCATATTTGCGACTGTCCCAGGAAAAACTCGGGAGAAAAATTGTGTTACAATTGTCAGCAATTTATACGGGACCATAAGGCCGAGAATTGCCCGAATCCCAGCGCAAGAGATGCGAAAAGACAAAAATTTATAACAAATCGGGGAAAACTCAATTCGTATAAACCTAAAGGTAGAGGGGCAAGTAATTTGCAAAACTCGTCCAGATGCAAGGAACCGAAAGCAAGTAAAATTTCAAATACATTAATTGATGAAACAGAAAAGAGAATCGAACTTTTGGTTACAAAAAAACAATTTGGAAGTGATGAGAGAAACATTAATTGATGAAACAGAAAAGAGAATCGAACTTTTGGTTACAAAAAACAATTTGGAAGTGATGAGAGAAATGTCAGAGATGCAAAAAGACAAAATTTTATAACAAATCGGGGAAAATTAATTCGTACAAACCTAAAGGTAGAGGGGCAAGTAATTTGCAAAACTCGTCCAGATGCAAGGAACCGAAAGCAGGTAAAATTTCAAATATCTTAATTGATGAAACAAATATTACGAATATGAGATATGAATCTAGTAGTCGGAAACTTTTAGCGAAATTTTTAGTTGACTCGGGAGCAACAGAGCATCTCACCAACTCTAGGCTAATTTTTACAAGATTTGAAAATAAAGAAAACCTTATAAGATACGCAAACAAACATCCAGAGGCGAGCTTAAAATCGGACGGAGTGGGATGCGTAGATATTAAAACGGGAAATAATAGAATTTTAACTTTAAATAATCTGATTTGCGCGGAGTCATTGCCGGAAAATTTGCTATCCTTAAGAAAATTTGTAGATAAAGGACTAGGCATTTATTAGGATAATAAGAGAGTAGATACATTTGATCACATTCCGAATAAAACCTTTCTGAGTGGAATATACGAGAAACCATACTGGTTGATTGAAGTCGAAATAGAAAAGCGAAGCGATAGTTTAAAATCCAGTTCGGAAAAGTTCAATTTTACACCAATTGCGTACCTTCTAACTAGAAGCAGAATTAAACAGACTTCTGATGTAAAATTAAATGAAATCCAAGGAATCGAATCCCAGTCAGGATTA
Source organism: Theocolax elegans (assembly GCA_026168455.1). Classification (NCBI taxonomy): domain Eukaryota; kingdom Metazoa; phylum Arthropoda; class Insecta; order Hymenoptera; family Cerocephalidae; genus Theocolax; species Theocolax elegans. The sequence continues at coordinate 102,636 of JANSJX010000067.1, read as the reverse complement.
AGAATAAAAGTGACGAGTTGAAAGTCGGTTTAAGCTTTGAAACAACTGTGACAGATAGAAAGCTGCATAACCCTAATGAAATAACTACAAACCGTGATGAAAAATTGAGATGTGAAAAGGAAATTGATAATGACACAGATTTTCCCGTCCAATCGAATAAGTCAATGTTATGGCTGTGAGAATGGGTCATGCTGCTTTAAATTATCTGAGAAACTTGCAAAAGAGATTTCCTGATTTTAAGGAATTAAGTAATGTGAAATTTGATAATTCCGTGCTTGAATGCGAAGTGTGTAAAATGACTAAAATGAACAGATTGCCTTTCAGTGAGACGAGGATGAGAGCATCTGCTCAATTACAAATAATTCATTTAAACATAATGGGCCCGATAAGTCCGAAATCACACCCAAAGGGATATCGCTTTATTTCCGTATTTGTAGATAATTGTTCCCGATTAGCTCAGGCATATACCATGAAATTTAAAAATGATACAGGATAGTGTTTTGATCATTTTGTTAAAACTTCGAGAAATTTACTTGGACGAGATACGAAAGTCTGTTATGTAAGAACAGATCAGGGCACAGAATTTACGGGAGGCGATACAATTAAAGTACTCGAAAAACTCGGAGCTGAACTACAGTTGGCATGTCCTGATACTCCTCAGCACAATGGAGTGGCTGAGAGATTTAATCAAACTATTCAGAATAAAGTAAGAGCGCTAATGTTTGATTCTAAATTTCCTGAAAATATGTGGGACTTGGCTTTGGGTGCTGCTGTTTAAGCTTACAATAGAACTCCGCACAAGTCAAATGAGATGGTCTCTCCTTTGGAAAAATTCAACCCAAATTATACCGTGAATTTAAAACAATTTAGACGTTTCGGTTGCATGGCTTATGTAATGATTCAGAGAAAAATAGGTCCTAAGTTTAGACAGATAGCAATCCCAAGTTTTCTTGTTGGATACAAAACCACCGGTTATGTCTTGTTTAAACCAGATGAGAATAGATTTTATGAAAATCGAGTTGTGAGATTCAATGAAAATATTGTTTTTGGTGATAGATACACAAAGAATCAAATATATAAAGACGCGTCAAAAGAATCCGGGGAAATAATAAGAAAGGAGGGAGTAGAAAAGACAAAGAGAGTTCGCCCGAGGAAATTACAAGCGAAAGAAAGCGAAATAGAAAAGGACCAAATATTAAGTGATCCAATATATCATGCGCTGTTAACAAATATTAACTGTGACCCACAATCATACAGAGAGGCGATGAGTTCAAAAAATAAAGAAAATTGGTTGTCTGCAATTCAGAGTGAATTGGACTCAATGAACAAAAATGAAGTATGGGAACTAGTAGAACGATCTGGAATTATGAGAGGTGAAAATAAACCGAATATAATAGATTCTAGGTGGGTCTTGAAGAAAAAGATGGAAAAAGAAGGGACGTGTAAATATAAAGCGAGACTTATAAGAGGCTTCAAGGATAGAAATGAATATGATCTGGTTAAAATATATGTACCTGTTTCGAGATTAACTTTGATAAGTTCGGTTCTAGTTATCATTAACAAATATGATTTGGACGTATATTAAATGGACGTGAAAACCGCCTTCTTGAACAGAACTATAAGAGAAGAGATATACATGGAATTGCCAGAAGCTGTATGGGTTAAAAATCAGTCCGAAACGTTGGAATGAAAGATTTACGAAAGCCGCTAATAAAATAGGTTTACATACTCATGATAGCAAACCATGTTTATTTACTTGGCGAGAGGCGAATAGATTTTTGTTTTTAGTTTTGTATGTTGATGACATGTTAATTGCTAGCAACGATAAAGTCCGACTAAGCAAGAGAAAACTAAATTGAAATCAGAATTTGAAATGACTGATGTGGAAGAACCGAAGTTTTTTGGAAATTAAGATTTTGCGGGATAGAGTAAATAAAACTTTGACACTGTCACAAGAAAGCTATATATTAAAGATGTTGCAGAGATGTGAGTTTGGTGAGATGCATCCGCAGAGGACTCCGATGATTATAAACCAGGTAGCAAATCGTAAGAGACGCGAACGCGAAGAGAATGAGACGGAATCAGAATGCAAAAGTGACGAATTCAAACTAAATGTTCCCTATAGAGAAGCCGTGGGTTCATTATTGTATTCAGCGAATGTGACGCGTTCTGATATCACTTATGTAGTGAATGTTGTCAGTAGGCATCAAATAAATCCGAATGAGGACGATTGCGAAATGATAAAAAGGATTTTTAGGTATTTAAAGGGAAGTGCGTCCTTGGGTCTAAAATATACTGGTGCTACTGATGATATTCAGACCTATTCTGATGCAAGTTTTGCTGATTGTAAAAATAGTTTGACAACTAGTGGTTTTGTAATTAAATTATTTGGAGATGCGGTGTCTTGGAAGACACACAGGCAATCATATATCGCATTATCTACCTGTCAAGCTGAGTATGTAGCAATGAACGAGGCATGTCAATATACAATTTCGTTGTTGAATTCTCTCAGATTGATTCTAATTGATGATTTTAAACCCATGATTGTGTGATGCGACAATAAGGCGGCTGGTGCAGCCAGCCAAATGACAGGTAGCAATAAGCTGCGACATATGATAGAAGTTAAAGAACATTATGTGAGAGAGTGTGTTAAAATGGGTTTTATTAAAGTGACGTGGGTTAAGTCAAAAGAACATCTTGCTGATATATTTACGGAGCCGTTGGCTTTTGATTTACATAATAAACTAACCCTCAAGTTAGTGAATGTATAAAGAGATGCGTATATATTGTGCTTGATATGTGTGATTTGTGCTTATTTCAGAAAACAGTAAGTGATTGCAGGTCCGATCGGGAGGGAGTGATGGAGTTACGATCGGCCCTTAGATCGAGTTTCCCCACCACTCATCGTACCGTTGGGACACACGGTGTTAGACGGAGGGCTCACTCTCTCCTCAGCTACCGATCCGAGTTCATCGTTATTGGCGCAACCGCGAGATCTCATTTATATATTTTTTTTTTTTTTTATTCTTGATTTTGTGCACTCTTTTTCCTGGCACTTCCTACCGTTTATCCCCCTGGGGACTTAACGGTGTCCACCTACCACCTATGTGTGGGTGCTTTTATCCCTCCCTTAAAAACCCCACCATCTCGCATTCGCCCGGGGTTATGCCCGTGGATGAGGGAAACCTGTGAAGCAGGGAAAACCTCACCCTAGATGGCCGGTGTATTCGAAACATTCTTTTTGGGTGTCAAAGTCACATTGCGTAGGCCTTGACACCAAAACCGAATGTTTCACACCTCCCGCTCACGTTGTGAAGTGTGGAAAAACACCTAACCGATCCCGAAAGTCGCACAAGAATGGTGTCACCCATCCAAGTGCCAACCGCACTCAGTGCTGCTTAACCTTCGTGATCGGCCGAGGTGCGTCTCCGCCACTCTGCCACCGCGTCGGTGAGATCTCATTTATATTATTTTGTATTTCATTATTTCTTTTATATTAAATCAAAGTGAAGTGTTTGTGAGGTGTTGTTTTATTGCTGCCACCACATATCAGCTATCAAATTTCGAGATGATTAACAATTACAAAAACAACATTCGTTCCTATTTTATATGATTCTGGGTAGTTAAAGCCACAGCGTCTTTTATAGACTTCAAATCGCTTATGTTCAGTCAATAGATTTTGAAAAGGTCTCTTTTGTTCATCCAAAATTAAATTAAATTTTTTAATTATCTTATCATTACTGCGAATATCTCCTAATTCTGAGTGAATGTGTTGCTTCAAGTATGGAATATATTTTTCACTTATAAAAATATCATATTTTGAATAATATTATCTATTGCATGACGTCCGCGTAAAAATCGAAAATATGGGCAATGAATTGCCAATACATTGGAAATTTATGCATGCATTATTTGGGAAATATATTGGATCAACTGTAGCCCATATATCGGCAGAATTTCGGCAAAGCTACATTATCCAAAATAATTCTCAAATATTGCCCATGTCTTAGAAAATAAAAATTTGTTGTAATTACCAATGCATTGGCAATATATTGCCAATTTTTCTTCGAAAGTATAGGACAATGAATTTCCTAAAAATTGGAAATGTATACAAGAAATATTTAGGAAATATATTGGATTAACTATAGCCCATATATCGACAGAATTTCAGCAAAAGTAAAATATCGAAAACAGCGCCCAAGTTTTGCCCATGTTTTATAAAATAAAAATTACTTATAATCGCAAATGCATCGGCAATTTATTGCCCATTTCCAATAATCAAAATATATATCATTATATGTAATGAGTGAGATTGACAGAGAGAGAGAGAGAGAGAGAGAGAGAGAGAGAGAGAGAGAGAGAGAGAGAGAGAGAGAGAGAAGAGTGAGTGAAAAAGAGCGAAAGCGAATAAAAATAAAGACAATTCTGATTTCGAAGCTTTTTTAATTCTTCAACAAATTAACTAGTAAGACATTTATAGATTCATTAATTTAAAAATAAATTTCTTCCGAATATTCCTTAAAGTTTTGGATGGCGTAATGTTGCGCACATCATATTAATTGTAGTAGTGAATTCCACTGGCTTTAATTTTGTGGAGCATTTTTTATTAACATAATCTGAAATTGTTAAAATTTTATTAATAAAAAACTGTTTTTTTTAATACTAAAATTAATAATATTTATTTTACATTCAATAGCATCCATTATGTCTTCAGGAATAGGTTTAGTTTTTTTTGATTTTCCTCGAGCACACATGTTGATCAGGTTTTTCGGTCCTACTAAAATTTTGAGCAGCCTCCGCGTCATCTCCTTTGGGGAATAAAAATATCGCTGCAAATGTGTTAAATCAGATTGATCAATCCAGGCATTGTATAATGTACAAATTTGAATTTTTCCATTCCCAGCTTGACGACATATTTCTAATGGATCTTCATCCTATAAAATAAACAGTTTTATAACAAAATAATTTTAATAAAATTTGTATATGTATCTTAGAAAAATCAAGTTAAATTTGTTTTGTTAAAAAAAGATTTCTTAATACCCACGTTCCGAAATGTATAAAATGGTTTTAAATCACACACACACACACACACACACACAGGCCAAAGGCACGGCAGAGCCTAAGGCCGGAGTAAGACCCCCACGCCCAGATGCCATCAAGATCAAGACACCTAGCGGGGGCTCTTCCTACGCTGACATTCTCCGGAAGGTCAAGGCTGCACCGGAGCTAAAGGCACGCGGAGCTCTTCCTCGAACTGGGGCGACCCGGAACGGAAACGGCGGAGCTGAGGACAGTGGTCTCGTCCACACTGAGTGGGTCAGCAGAGGTCCAGCTGCTGACTCACAAAGTGTCCATCACCATCAGGGACATGGACGAGTCCACGACAACAACGGAGGTGGCCGCAGCGATTGCGGCAAAGATCGGGCCAAATGTGGTATCCCCGGATAATATTAAAACCAGGGGATCCTACAGTGGCACCCTAGCTGCGACCATCCAGCTTCCGGCAGTAGCAGCCAAAAAACTGCTGCAAGACGGGAAGCTCCGGATCGGATGGGTCAATTGCAGAGTTCGACTGCGAGAGGTATCCTCGCGCTGCTACCGATGCCACGAATCGGGACACATCGCGAGGGAGTGCAAGAGCGCAGTCGACCGGTCAGCGCAATGCTATCGGTGCGGCCAAGAGGGCCACAAAGCAGTGGACTGCGAGGCCAAAGCCAAGACCTCGCATGAGGAAGGAGCACACATCAAAAATAATTAACTTGCTCCAAATAAACCTCAACCACTGCGCTGTGGCCCAGGACCTGCTGTCCCAGCTGGTCAGAGAGGAGAGAGCGGACGTAGCGATCATCAGCGAGGAGTTCCGGGATCTCGAGAAGTCGAACTGGGTAAGGGATGCCACGGGCAAGGCGGCCATCTGGGTATGTGGAAATATACACATCTCCAGAAAGATGGTCGCCCCCTTTCCCAGCTTCACCTGGGTGGAGGTGGCGGCGGTACGCATGTACAGCTGCTACTTCCCGCCCAGCGATTCCACCGAGGACTTTGCGAGATCTCTGGATGCAGTCGTCACCAGTGCTCGGTCCTCACGGCTACCGGTCGCAATCGGTGGGGACTTTAATGCTTGGGCGACGGACTGGTTCGCTCTACTGGGGCTGGAGATCGCTAACACAGGGACAACCCCGACTTTCACCAAAGCCGGCAAGTCGTCCATAGTCGACCTCACCTTCGTCGATCCAAGATTGATGGGGGGGGGGACTCGGCTGGAAAGTTAGCGATCGTTACACGGGTAGTGACCACCAAGCACTCGTGTACCAGCTCCAGCTGACCAGCGGGAGGACAAAGAGAGCAGGAAGAGGAGCAAGAGAGAGATGGGCACCAGCCACGTTTGATCGTGAGACGTTCCTCTGCTCCCTTGAGGGGCCAAATGTGGTATCCCCGGATAATATTAAAACCAGGGGATCCTACAGTGGCACCCTAGCTGCGACCATCCAGCTTCCGGCAGTAGCAGCCAAAAAACTGCTGCAAGACGGGAAGCTCCGGATCGGATGGGTCAATTGCAGAGTTCGACTGCGAGAGGTATCCTCGCGCTGCTACCGATGCCACGAATCGGGACACATCGCGAGGGAGTGCAAGAGCGCAGTCGACCGGTCAGCGCAATGCTATCGGTGCGGCCAAGAGGGCCACAAAGCAGTGGACTGCGAGGCCAAAGCCAAGACCTCGCATGAGGAAGGAGCACACATCAAAAATAATTAACTTGCTCCAAATAAACCTCAACCACTGCGCTGTGGCCCAGGACCTGCTGTCCCAGCTGGTCAGAGAGGAGAGAGCGGACGTAGCGATCATCAGCGAGGAGTTCCGGGATCTCGAGAAGTCGAACTGGGTAAGGGATTGCCACGGGCAAGGCGGGCCATCTGGGTATGTGGAAATATACACATCTCCAGAAAGATGGTCGCCCCCTTTCCCAGCTTCACCTGGGTGGAGGTGGCGGCGGTACGCATGTACAGCTGCTACTTCCCGCCCAGCGATTCCACCGAGGACTTTGCGAGATCTCTGGATGCAGTCGTCACCAGTGCTCGGTCCTCACGGCTACCGGTCGCAATCGGTGGGGACTTTAATGCTTGGGCGCGGACTGGTTCGCTCTACTGGGGCTGGAGATCCCTAACACAGGGACAACCCCGACTTTCACCAAGAGCCGGCAAGTCGTCCATAGTCGACCTCACCTTCGTCGATCTAAGATTGATGGGGGGGGGGGGGACTCGGCTGGAAAGTTAGCGATCGTTACACGGGTAGTGACCACCAAGCACTCGTGTACCAGCTTCAGCTGACCAGCGGGAGGACAAAGAGAGCAGGAAGAGGAGCAAGAGAGAGATGGGCACCAGCCACGTTTGATCGTGAGACGTTCCTCTGCTCCCTTGAGGGGGCAAAAGTGGAGGGAACCGCCGAAGAAAAAGCACGAGGCCTCACGAATGCCCTAACAGCGGCTTGCGATGCCTCTATGGCCGTGAAGTTTAACCCTCGCGGCCGCCCACCGATAATCTGGTGGAGTGAGGACATCGCAGAAAAGAGACGTGAGTGCTTGCGTGCCAGAAGGCTGCACCAAAGAGCGAGGGGAACACCGCGGTTCCAAGATCGTTCCGCAGAATACGAACAAAAGCGGAGGGATCTCAAGGTGGCCATCAAGGCTGCCAAGAGAAGGTGTTGGCGGGAGCTCTGTGATGAGGTGGACCACGACCCCTGGGGCAGACCGTATAAAACGGTTATGAATAAGATCAACCCCGGGGGCGCTGTTGCACCCACCGTCCCAGTTTTTCTGGAAGAAGTCGTCCGCCACCTGTTTCCAGAACATCAAAAAAGGGCAGCAGAGACGGGCCTGATGGCCACCATTGGTGCAGCCGAGTCGCCAGACATTAGTGAAGCCGAGCTGAGGATGGCCGCTAAAGGTATTTCCGTACGTAAAGCCCCAGGGCCGGACGGAATACCTGGTCTGGCCGTCAAGACAGCAGCGATGAGTGCTTCGGGCTTGTTCCTGGACGCATTCAACGCATGCATAAGAGAAGGTTGCTTCCCGGCCCAGTGGAAGACGCAGAGGCTGGTACTCCTACCGAAGGGAAACAAACCCCCGGAGGAGCCATCATCTTACCGCCCGCTCTGTCTACTGGATATAGTCGGGAATCTCCTGGAGCGGGTGATCTGCGCCAGGCTCGCAGCGGCCATCGGTCGGGCCAGAGACCTCTCCGACAAACAGTTCGGCTTCCGAAAGGGTCGATCGACCATGGACGCTGTAGGCAGAGTTGTTGGTATAGCCACAAACGCCATCAATGCTGGTCGGAGTGCAAGGCGGATGTGTGCCATCATCACCTTGGACATCCGGAATGCCTTCAACTCTGCCAGATGGGACGACATCATGCTGTCCCTGCAGCACTTCCAAGTGCCACTCTATCTCAGGGAGGTCACCTCGAGTTACCTGATTGACCGCACTCTGCTCTACGACACCGACGACGGTGTGCACTCCCACAACATTACGGGAGGCGTGCCGCAGGGTTCGGTCATTGGGCCCCTACTCTGGAACGCTGTCTATGACGGCCTGCTTAGGCAGCAACTTCCGGAGGGAGTCTCGATGGTGGCTTTCGCGGACGACGTGGCGCTAGTGGTGGTCGCAAAGAGTGTCGAAGAGATCGAATATCTCGGAGACGTCTCTATAGAAGTGATCGCCACTTGGTTGAGAGACCACGGACTTAGTCTGGCGGCGGAAAAAACGGAGGCGGTGCTCATCTCTCGCACAAAAAAGGAGAGGACCGCCATCTTCCGGTAGGTAAAGAACGGATACGGTCGGTGAAAACGTTGAAGTATTTAGGGGTCACACTAGACGCGCGGCTGTCGTTCAAACACCATCTCGCGAACGCAGACTCAAAGGCGACAAAGGTGGCCCGTGCGCTGGCGGGCATCATGCCCAACATCGGGGGACCCCAGCAACCGCGAAGGTCTCTCCTTGCCTCGGTGGTGAGCTCCGTAATTTTATACGGAGCTCCTATCTGGGCTGATACCCTGAACAGGCACAAGAGCTTTGGTGCTCCGTGCCAGAGAGCCTGCAGGATAGCTGCGCTAAGGGTGGCCCGGGCGTACCAAACCGTATCTGACATTGCGCTCTCGGTGGTCGCGGGGACCGCCCCCTTCTACCTCCTGGCAGCCGAGAGAGCTGAAAGACACCGTGAGGGTGGGCGACGCCTAGAAGAGAACCGCTGCCACAACCGATGGTCATTGCGGACCGTAGAGGAGTGGCAGCGGAGATGGGACTCAGCCAGGGACGGCCGCTGGGCCCACCGCATCATCCCGCGGATCCGGGAGTGGGCGAGCAGGAAACACGGCTTCGTCAGTTTCCAGCTTACCCTGGTCTTGACCGGGCACGGATGCTTCCGTAGTTACCTATTTCGTATAGGGGTCTACGGCAGCGCAGAGTGCCCGGCTTGTCCAGGGGTGGACGAAGACGTGGAACACGTCCTCCTACGGTGTCCTCGTTTCAGGGAGGAACGGGACCAATTTCAAATCACTTGGAGCGGTCCCCTCACCCCTGAGGGCATCGGGGCATGCCTGCTTAACTCCCAGGAGGGATGGAACGCGGTGGTAACCCTCTGTACGTCCGTAGTGGACAGGCTGGGTCTCATCAGAAGAGAAGAGGAGAGAAGAGTTGCGATAGCAACATTAGTGGGCTAACCTAGCCGTTGCCTCCCCCCGCGAAGTAATGCCTTGCGGCGGTTTCCGCGGGGGAATAAAGGTAAGAAAAGAGGTGGAGTTTTAGTGGGTATGCCTATCGACACCCCTCGATAGGAGAGTCCCACACACGGGGAGTCTCGCATGGCTCCAGTCATGGTGCATTAAGCATTTCTCCACCTCTTCGGAAAAAAAAAAACACACACACACATACACACACACACACACGCACACACGCACACGCACACGCACACGCACACGCATACACACACACACACACATACACACATGCTCGCGCGAACACACACACACACACAAATAAACAAAGAGTAATCATTGCAATTTTTATACAAATTTAGGTTATTAAAAAAATGACCTTATCTTCATTTTTTTACGTAGTCCATCTCTTTCTCTTTGTTTTTGACGATCTCGGCCTATAGACTCTTGTAGCTCTTTAAGCTCTTTTTTTAATTGTCTTACGCGTTGTAGTTGCATATTTCTTTCTCTTCTCTGTTCTTCATCCTTGTGATTTTGAATTCCCATTTCTTCTTCCATTTCTAATTCTCGCTGTCTATATGTCTCTGTTTCTGTTTCATTTTGTACTTGCAGAAATGCTTGCATTTCATGCAAATCTCTTTCGCCTTCGAAGTTTTGGTATTCTTGTGTCTCCGTTTCTACACTTTTCTGAATTTCTTGTACATTTCCTAATTTCTGCTGACTTGGCCCTTCATTTCCACTTCGTGATTGCAGCTTTTGTACTTGTATATCTCTTTCCTTCTTTTGTGTTTATATTTTTAGTTCCCTTTGTTTTTGTTCTTTTAATGCATGTTTATACTATTTTCTTTTTTCAAGTATATTTTCCGTTTGATTTAATGCTTCTTCGTCTAGTTCATCTGAATCACAATTTTCAGTGCAGTTTTCGATTTCTAAATCGTTATTTTGAACAAAATTAGTTTCTTCTTCTGATATGTCCATTACTCTTCCTTTTTTCATAAAAAATTTTTTTTTGGATGATTAACTATTTCTTTAATTATATATTTATTGTTTCTTTCTTCTGATGATTCATTTTCCGAACTTGAATCGGAAATTGTTTTAGAATAAAATAGTCTTGTACTTATTCATTGTAGATATTTTATCAATTTTTTTTCTTTTATTTTCTCTTTCTTCTTCTTTGATTAAAGATTTTCTAGCCAAAGACGATTTGTCAATCACTCTCTTACCAACTTTCAGAAGTTCGCCTTCGTTACTTACAGGCAAATGAGATAGAAATTCTTTATCATCTGAAATAAAATTAAATAATTTTTATATATATACATATACATAAATGTATATAAGCAATTACGAATAACATATATGCACTTAACATATAATCCATTTAACCTAATAATATTATTTATTTATTATATAGCTCATCATAGGTTTATTAAATAATAATAAAAATTTTTAAAAATACATTTATTCTGCGTAACATACAAAGCGTACAAGATTATTTACTAATGAAAACTTACGACTTTTTTTAACTATTTTCGCATCGTACTTTTCTCCGTCCTTGTATAGCACTGACGTTATTTCTCCTTCCTGTACATTTGGGTACAAATCTTTTTCTTGTACAATGCTTTTGGTTTTATACTCAAGCCAAAAAACCAAAGCAAATTCCATTTTTTGTTCCTCACCAATTTATGCAAAGCACTAACCAGGAGGGGTTCCACCTTCCGGGAAACAGATTTTAGTTGCAAATTTGAGAGCTGTTTTCTGGTACCCAAATATGAAAGAATTCACATGAAAATCAATCTCATAGGCTGTTTGACGAAAGTTATACGCAGCTAACGAAAAATTGTGAAAAAAATATGTTTAAGCTTAATTGCCAATAACTCGGAAAGAAATATACGCAGATATTTAAACTTCAATCCATTAAAAAGTTGAGATCAAGTAGATGTAGTTTAAAAAAAAAAGAAGCTCAAATATCTCAATTTGGACAAAAGTTATGGAAAAAATAAGAATTAGATAAAATTTTAACGAAAATTTAGTATTAAAATTTGATAGACTTTTTAGGCAAATATTTCGTCTAATTCTTATTTTTTCCATAACTTTTGTCCAAATTGAGATATTTGAGCTTCTTTTTTTTAAACTATATCTACTTAATTTTAACTTTTTAAAGGATTCATGTTTGTATATCTGCGTATATTTCTTTCCGAGTTATTGGCAATTAAGCTAAAACATATTTTTTTCACAATTTTTCGTTAACTGCGTATAACTTTCGTCAAACAGCCTATGAGATTGAATTTCATGTGAATTCTTTCATATTTGGGTACCAGAAAACAGCTCTCGAAGTTGCAACAAAATCTGTTTCCCGGAAGGTGGAACCCCTCCTTGTAAGATAATATTAACCTCTGAATCTATCGCAATAGTGGATTCCCATTCAATTTCAGGTTACTAACAAAACAATAGGTTGCTTGCAAACTGCAATATCATTTGTAGTTAATTTATTTTTCTGAAGGTTAGAGTAAATTATTATTCTCGAATGGTAAAAGGACCAAAATGTCAAAACGACCTATACGTTTTCAAGATTATTCAGACGAATTTAAAAAGCGTTCAAAGAAAACGTTTATTAGCAAAATAACGTCATTATGCTGTGAAGGAATCATTGAAGCCGAAACAGGTTTTAGTGATGAAAATGTTATTACTAATGTAAGTTAATTTTAATGAATAGTTATAGAATATTTTAGTTTTTTTATTTTTAGTTTACTTAAATCATAAAATTAATATTTATTTTTTTTGGTTTATGAAATTCTTTTAAAGAATAATTTATTAATTAGTTGCAGATCTTTTATTGTCATTTTTAGCAATCAAATAGAGAATTCAGCGGTGATTGTAACTATAAAGAAGCATGTGAATTAAATAATATTGTTTTAAAAGACGTTATGATGAATGATTCTAACCATGCAGAGAACTACCGAAATTTCAAAGGGTATACAAAGGGTAATTATGCACTTCTTTTTGTTAATAATTGAGTTAGCACGTATACACTTGCCTTTCGCTTGTATTATTTATTTGTTTACAATGGGATATTACATTAATGTAATTAAATATCAGATATTGTTTTTCGTGATATCTAGAATATAAACATATTAAATGACAAAGCTCTGAAAGTACGGATTTTTTATTTTTAGCAATAAATTAAGATTATGAATGTAATAAGAAATTGATTATTATTAATAATTTAATTTTTCAAATTGTGATAAATGTGGTATTTTTGTATAGTATTTTAATTTACAACCATCTTTAGTAATATAAATACGCTATTGTATTATGTGTCATATAGTGATAGTAGTTTATCAATTTTGGAAAATAATATAATAGTTTTCAATACATTATAATAAGGCATTAACTTAAATTTACTTGTTATATAAAATTTCATATTTTATCGTACTATTTTTAATCATTTTTCAATAAAATTCATTTAGAAAATACTGAGGAAACCTACAATAATTTTGAAAATTGGAATAATTCAAGTTACGATGGTACTGACAATGAGGAAAACGATTGCAATTGCGAAAACGTTAATTCGGTTTTAAATGAAGAATTGTATCCCGACGCTAACATGACACTTCGAGAATTCATTTTAAGTATAGCTGTATTAAAATCCACAACTAATCAGCCTGACATTCATACCGGTTATACTCTTAAACTATTTTCTATGACTCTACCGAAACCTAACAAATGCCCTACATCTATGTACAAATTTAAAAAGTATTTTAACGTTATTGATAGCGAAATAATTAAAAAACATTATTATTACTCCAATTGTATTAGTCCTGTATATAATATTATTGATGAAGTCAATAACGATGCATTGCTCGAAGTAAAAAAAGGTTTCGGAAAATATAATTCCATCCCCGTTGAAAAAGTTCCTATTGATTCAGTATTGATTCTGTGATGAAATCATTATGGAATTAATAAATAATAGCTACTGATATTGATCAAAATCAATACTGACGCAGAAGTAAGTTCTCACCAAAACGCAAATCTGATTTCTTACTGAATTAGTACAAAATCAGTAATGAATCAATGTTGTATCATTATGGAATCAGTACTGTATCAATTTTGAAATTATTCAATCGAAGAAGGACATTGTGCCCTTAAAAATTCAGTATTCAATCAATTCAGAATCAGTGTCAAATCAATACCCTGTAAAAACATTCACGCTGATTCAGTACTGATTTCTCTAAAAAAATATATAAAATAAATTTTTTTAGATATTTCTCTAAAAAAAAATTAGGTAAAAACAAATAAAATTGTCAAGAAAACATAAAATAAATAAAAAAAGTATTACACATTTTTCTGTTTATGTTAGTTATTCACCCATCCACTTATTAACCGCGGTCAATGCTGCTTAACTTTCATTATCTATCATTTCTCAGTCTATTCTCAATGCTACATTCACAAACAGTTACAAAGATAATAAAAACATATTTATAGACATTTCAAAAAACCCAATTAGAATTTATTTTAATGGTATTAATTTTAATGGAATAAACATATTTTTAAACAAATATATATTTAGTAATATATTGCAGCAATTTCATATTAATTGTAACTAGGCTTTTTGAAACGTCTATAAATATGTTTTCATTATCTTATTGTAATTGTTTGTGAATGTAGCAGATAGAAGGTAGTAAATTATACAATAGAAAATACTAAAATCAGTATGGAAGTAATAACACCTCTTTAAGATTCTATTATTTAACATTTCAAGTACATATATTTCATTAATCCAATTGTTAAATATCAAAAAGACCTTCTACAAAGGTGTAAAAATTCGAAAGTATGATGTAATTTCGATTACACTTTAGCAATTCTTATCTTACTTTATACAAACTTACTGCAACAGAAAATACTGAAATCAAAATGAAATCATCAAGTTTTCTGCTGAAAAATCTAGTACATTTACTCAAAAAATATACTACATAAAATTTATTTCATAATTGTTAGCCCTGGCGTATCTTACATCAATAAACAATATAATATTATTAATAATACTCGTTTGTGTTCATTAATTTCTCTATATGTATTAAAACGTAAATATCTCTTTTTTATTGGTTTAAAATTATTTTTGGTATTTTATTTGAAACCAATAAAATAGAGATATTTACGTTTTAATACATTATGGAGAAATTAATATCGTACAAATGAATGAATATTACTTCCATACTGATTTTAGTATTTTCTATTGCATGATTTACTATCTTCTATCTGCTACATTCACAACAGTTACAATAAGATACTGAAAACATATTTGTAGACGATTCAAAAAGCCTAGTTACAATTAATATGAAATTGCTGCAATATATTACTAAATATATATTGTTCTTCTAATATGGTACCGATATGTACATTAAAATTTTAACTTGTATGAAATTGTCCATACTTTTAAAAATATGTTTATTCCATTAAAATTAATACCATTAAAATAAATTCTAATTGGGTTTTTTGAAAGGTCTACAAATATGTTTTGTTATCTTTGTAACTGTTTGTGAATGTAGCATTGAGAATAGACTGAGAAATGATAGATAATGAAAGTTAAGCAGCATTGACCGCGGTTAATAAGTGGATGGGTGAATAACTAACATAAACAGAAAAATGTGTAATACTTTTTTTATTTATTTTATGTTTTCTTGACAATTTTATTTGTTTTTACCTAATTTTTTTTAGAGAAATATCTAAAAAAATTTATTTTATATATTTTTTTAGAGAAATCAGTACTGAATCAGCGTGAATGTTTTTACAGGGTATTGATTTGACACTGATTCTGAATTGATTGAATACTGAATTTTTAAGGGCACAATGTCCTTCTTCGATTGAATAATTTCAAAATTGATACAGTACTGATTCCATAATGATACAACATTGATTCGTTACTGATTTTGTACTAATTCAGTAAGAAATCAGATTTGCGTTTTGGTGAGAACTTACTTCTGAGTCAGTATTGATTTTGATCAATATCAGTAGCTATTATTTATTAATTCCATAATGATTTCATCACAGAATCAATACTGAATCAATAGGAACTTTTTCAACGGGGATGTGACTGTAACAAAAAGAAAAAATATTTTATTGAAGTACCTCTGATACGACATACGACAGTTACAATCATTGTACCAACGTCCAGGTTTTTATAACAAATTAAATCGAAGAATTGCAACAAATAATGAATGTTTAAAGGATGTTTTTGATGGTGCAATATACAAGGAATTTTTGAATGCTAATAATATTTTATTGAACAAGAATAATATTTCTTTTATGGGGTATGCCGACGGAGTGAGAATTTTCAAATCCTCGAAATTCAACATCTGGGGATTCGTTCTCGTCATTTTAGAACTTTCATACGAAGAAAGTTATAAATTAGAGAATATCTTATTAGTTGGTTTATGGTTCGACGACGAAAAACCTGTACCAAATTTATTTTTAGAACCCTTAAGGGACTCGTTTAAATCTCAGTACAAAGGTATTGATGTTTATATTAAAGATTTAGATAAAACAATGACTGTAAAAGGGATGATTTTATGCCGCACAGCGGATCTTCCGGCGAAAGCTTTATTTTTACAGATGATCAATATAATGGAAAATTTGGATGCCAGGTCTGCTTACAAGAAGGATTCACTGTAGAAAAGACTCGAACATATCCTTACGAACAACATCTAATTTTACGCATCGAAAATGACGTTACGGAATGTTCACTCCAAGCTCTAGACATTGGAAAGCCAGTTTGCGGCGTAAAAGGTCCGTCAGTGATGTCAAAAATTTGTCACTTTTACATTACTTCTACGGCTGTTGACGTAATGCACTGCATTTTTGAAGGCATATCCAAGAAATTGGGAGAGTTATGGTTCGATTCTAAATATGCACACGAAGACTTTAATATTTCAAACTTAATTGATGTTATTGATGATAAACTTTCTTGCATTAAACCACCTACCTATATTGTAAGACGTCCTAGACCGATAAAGACGGATTTTAGTTATTGGAAAGGTTCGGAACAAAAAAATTGGTTTTTCTATTTTTCATTACCTATTTTGAAAGGCATATTACCCAAAAATTATTTTGATCATTACCAGTATCTCGTATTTGGTATATACATTTTATGCAGAGATGAAGTTACCGAAGAAATGATCGTTAGCGCAGAAACACTGTTGCAAGAATTTTTGAGCAGATTCGAGTACCTTTATGAACAAAAAAATATGGTTTGTAATGTTCACACGTATAAAGTAATATAACTCTTAAAGCAAATATCAATAGCTTCTGTTAAGGACTGAAATCTATATTTACAACTTTTACTTAAAACTACGTAAACAGACGAAATTCTATCTAAATGTCCACATACTACTATAAATGGCATAATATCGTCCGTAGTCATGGAGTATATAGCTTCGAGGGATGCATATACATTTTCAAAATGTTCATCTTCTTCTAAAGTTTCAAATTCCTGTTAGAATAATAAAGTATTAAAGATTAATTACTTTATTTCCAATTATGTGTTTGTTTAATATATTTAAAAATGCATTATTTTACTGTACAGCAACATACGTTAAATATTACATATATTATTAATTTAGTAAAACAAAGTGAAACAGAATATACATTGAAAGTCAGAGAAAACCATGTACTGTAGGGGAAACTGTATATTACAATATATTAAAATTTAAATAATTAATTTTCAATACTAATAAACGGTCAATTTTGCACTCATAAGATATCGTATTAAATTCATATTATTTCATGTTTAAATGTAAAAAAAATCTGAAAAAATTTATACAATCATTTTTTATGTAAAGATTAACATATAATATTTTCAGAACAATCTAACATTTTTTTAAATTTCTACCGAACCTCTTTAAGACATAAATGTAATCTATCAATGAAAAATTATATTTTTATTACCTTTGCATAGTATATGAATGCATTTCGAACGTGTGTTTCATCTACAATTACACCTTTCTTTGCAATTCTTAATGCCTTTGGTTTTTTTATTAGATAAGGTAAAATAAAAAATGCCGAATCTTCCCGTGCTGAAATAAATAAATATTACTGAAGTTAATAACATTTACAGCATCACATTTTCAAACATTATTGTTAATAAAATATTATTAAAAAAGAATCAAACGAGAGTAATTAAGGTTGAAATGATTGATATTCGATTCAGTAATATAGTACCGTAGATCCTTTCACCTAAAAAATAATGTCTATATCTGTATTCGGGATAAAATTCAGAAATCGAGCAAAACATTATTGAACTTATTTTATCTTGCTTATGAAAACTAACAAAAAATTGATATTGCAATAGTGACACTTTATTAAATTGAAGGTACTCTTGAAGATTATTATATTGTAGATGTGTCATGATTTTTCTTAAAGAAAAATCGTTTTCTTGGAAAAGATAAAAATCAGTATAATTCACCGGCGTATAAGATACAGGTATAAAAAAAGAAGGAGATATCGATCTTTGAGGGTCAAACCAAGTTAAATGAGGAATAAAAAAACTCTTATTCTCAATTTAAAATTTCGTGCAACGTTTCGTTCGCTAGTTTGCAGACCTCTTCAGGCACTTCGTAAAAACGATGTATACGTTTCAATTCTACTACATTGTAGGATAACGTCAAAGACCGCCTTTGACGTTATCCTACAATGTAGTAGAATTGAAACGTATACATCGTTTTTACGAAGTGCCTGAAGAGGTCTGCAAACTAGCGAACGAAACGTTGCACGAAATTTTAAATTGAGAATAAGAGTTTTTTTATTCCTCGTTTAACTTGGTTTGACCCTCAAAGATCGACATCTCCTTCTTTTCTTAACCTTCAATGGAGGGTGTACAAAATTTACCAATAAAGGTATAAAATAAAAGTGTATCTAAATATAATAAATGCACCTGGGTTCGTAAGTTTTTTTGCAAAAATTTCGTAACAAATATGTTATCTAAATACTTGCGGGAACATAGGTAAACCGTCACATCTACAGTCAAATTACAATAATAATTACCTAAACCAACTAATTCCGATTTTCATGTAAATAGTGTAAACGATTTGATAGTTAATACAAAGTCGTTTAAACATTTTTTTATTGATTTGTATGTATTTTTTATTATACTATAACATTAATTGTAATTTTACGAATCCAACGAAATAAATAAAATTTTCGAATTTTGCAGATGTAGGACTAATTTTTCAGGACGGTAGAATACATTTTTTAACCAACTTTAGAAAAAGGATATTCTACGTAACACCCATATGATTTTTATGTGTGTATATTGATTACTCGATAAGGACAAACAATTTATCAAATCTTCATTACATTTATGACACAAACAATTTATCAAATCTTTATTAATTTTGAGCTCTTATAAAAAAAACTGAATTTATATCTTATAGGATTTTTCAGACTCACAAACGGCTCGACCGATATGCATTAATGTAAACGGTACCGAATATACTATACGTATTTTTTTATACACAAGAAAAAATATGAGGACAATGCGATGATGCTTTAAAAATTGTCTACGTGTAAAATATTATTGTATAGATTTATTTGCAAGGAAAAAATATGTATAATTCTTGCACTTCGGAGTACATTCCTTATAATATAGCAGTTATACTTACATTCTTCTTGAAAACATTCCGTTTTTTTTAGGAATTCTTTAAGTGAAGTGTTACACAATGATTGTTCGCGAGCTAAATAAATTATTTTTTTTGAACAATCATTCCAATTCTGAAACAAGTATTCTGAACTTGCGTTTCGTGTCCTTTTGTAATCTTCCTTTATCTGATAAAAATTACATTATTTAATATATAAGAAATAATTTTCAACTCAGTTATAAAACTTAATCAAATATTTAAATGCGAATATTTTCATCGTAAGATTTTATTTTGTCATATTTATACTGAAATCTACTTAAATTTGACTTTCTTTACAAGATAATACTTTTAAACTCAATAATAAATGCGATAGCAAAGGGTTACAATCAAGTGTTTTTTGATTAGAAAAATCAATTTACTTTTTCTAAAAGATCTGATTATAGTGTAACTCTTTGGAAACAAATAAGGTATTAATCTTAGAAGATAAAGGGTCTACCTAAAGAAATTAATACTTTTTCTATCAATTTTTATATGAATTTACTACGAAAATAATTATCCAAAGAATTGGTCACTCATTTCACTTATCAAAAAGTAAGTTTTGATGTCGACGATTATATCTGAGGATACTTTTCATATCACATAATATCGACGCCTCTTACGAAAACTAGCACAACTATTTCTTCCGCGAAAACTAGAAACTATGAACATACTCCACGAAGACTAGCACGTTTAATGTTTCTATTTGGAAAATTAGCATGTTTGATATTTTTCCGCGAAGACTAGCACAACTCGCTTGCTCGCGAAAACTAACACATTTAATTTTCTTGGACGAAAAGTAACACGTTTCAATTTTCCGCGAAAACTAGCACGTCTCGCTATTTCTTTTTATTAATTAATGATCACATGATTTTGAATAAAAAAAGTGTTATTAAATAAGGTTTTTATTTAATAGGTGTTTATTTCAATTGATTAAGCTTCGCTCGCAGTTAAATAGTATTGTTAACATAATAATTCTTTACCATCAAATTACATGTAATATAATATTCAAAAAATTACTTTTTAAAAACTATTTAGTAAAATAATTTATAGTACTAGTAATTAAATAAATATTACAATTATATAATTTGTTAGGGTAAATCCGTAATAATTAATAGAAGAATGGTCATTAGGCACGACCGCTACACGGGAGAGCCTTATATTTTCATCATCGCAAAATGTGTGATGCATCAAAATATACTATATAATAGTTTGTAAGAGAAATTTATATGTAATAGAATTCAGTTAAGGCCCTCCTTAAAATGTATGTATGGATGTATGTATGTATGTAATCATGTATCAAAGATAACTCAGTCAATTTTTTACCGATTTAGCTGAGATTCTCAGGGTAACTTCGTCATAATGTAATTAGATAATGGTCCTATTTTCAGATATATAGCACTGAAACACTTTAAGTTATGGCATTATTTTTAATTCCTTAGAAACGGTTTTGTAGCATTATCTTGAAATGTATTAATTCTACATAAAAACTTTATACGGACGAAATGTTCGTCTCAAAATAACAAAACTTTTTCCTATTGTACACTTAACGCTCAAAACAATATTTTTGAACATAAACATAGAAAAACGGTCAAAATAACGAAAAAAGCACAAAAAAACACGTTTTTTCGCAATAAAACAAAATGTATTGTTTTTACTGAAAAACTTTTAATGAACGAAATGTTCGTCCCAAAACAACAAAACTTTTTCCTATTGTACACTTATAACGCTCAAAACAATATTTTCGAAGATAAACATATAGAAAAACGGTCAAAATAATGAAAAAAGCAGAAAAAAACACGTTTATTCGCAATAAAATAAAATGTATTGTTTTTACTGAAAAACTTTTAACGAACGAAATGTTCGTCTCAAAATAACAAAACTTTTTCCTATTCTACACTTAACGCTCAAAACAATATTTTCGAAGATAAACATAAAAAAACGGTCACAATAATGAAAAAAGCACAAAAAAACACGTTTTTTCGCAATAAAACGAAATGTATTGTTTTTACTGAAAAACTTTTAATGAACGAAATGTTCGTCTCAAAATAACAATATTTTCGAAGATAAACATAGAAAAACGGTTAAAGTAATCAAAAAAATATGAAAAAACGTTAAAAAGTTGACTTCTATAGTATAATTATTGTTGATATAACATCATGTTCTTCTATCAGTATTTGTTATATGTAAGTCTTTAATATCTTTCTCCGGTTCATCATTTTCGTCATTAGATAAATTGCTACCATCTTGTAAATCAGGTCCAACTATTTCAGAAATATAGTCAAGTGACGCCTTAACCGCCAATTTTTCAGTCTTTCTTGAAGTGTCAAATTTTGTACACCATTCTAAAATTAATTATATTTATGTAAAAAATGAAAAATAAAATATTGAAATTATTATTATTGTTATTAAAAATGATTCCTATCTAATATTTTTGTTTTGAAGGCGTATTATTTGAAATTCAGGTACCCAACTGGTATGACTTCGTCATTGAAATGCACTACACTTTCATGCTCATCTTTAAAATAAGTTAATTATTTTACAATTATTTTTCAAAAAGTAAAAAATTATTTTCTTTTATGCTATAATAAAAATTTACATTACAATACTTTTGATGTACAAAGGACAATTTAAACAAATGTTTTATACTCTCCTTCTCCTTCTCCAAAAATGTTTAAGCCATACTTTTCTTTCTAAAAAAATAATATATGTATGTATAAAATAATATACCTGTTAATAGACAATTACATTGTAATCTATCTTAAGATTTGTTAATAATATATTTTAATATAACAATTTCAAAGTATAAATTTTATTTGTACCGTAAAATACAATTTCTATCTAAAAATTCTGAATAGATATCTTATGTAAATAAATGCACGTACCACTTTTATAATTTTTCACTGTTTCCACTTGAAAATCTTTATAAAGTTGTGGTCTGCATTTGTGTTCTATACCGTAATTATAAAATCAAAACAGACACTTAAACCCATTAAAATATCCTTCACATACATCTTCATAAGCTATTGTCCTAAACTCTTCGTACATAGTGCAATTGAAATTCTCCTTTAAGAAAAATGACCAAAATTGGAAGAGTGTGTTCACCTCATAACTTCTCTATACCAAGTTGTTTACGCTCTGAAATAAAAAGAGATTCCATGAATTCTAAAGTGAATGACTTTATCTAAATTTTATAAATAATAAATATAACAACATGATTAATATCAACATGATTTCTTTAGCTAAGAAAAGAAAACATTATAATAATCATCATCACATCAAGAATTTATAACTTATAGTTACAAAAAGTAAATTCAAGGTTTTTTAATATCTTACCTATTAAACAACGTAAATGATATTTATGATACACTTGTTGAGTGAACCCGTTTACTTTTAAAAACGAATGACTAGGATGTTGGAACGTTGGCAATGATTGACTAAGAACCTTCGTTTGAACTTGTATCAGCACTACTTCTGTAAATATAAAATAAAAAGAAAATCCTATTATTGTTGTATTAGAAAATAAAGCTAAATATTCAAAAACGTAAAAAATATCACATTAAGTAATAAAAGTTGTTAGAAGATAACACATTAAACATCAGTTAATGGATTGAAAATCTTAATGATGTTCGCAAAACACTTTAATTAATATTGCATAATTACATAATTTAACAATTGTTATATATGTTAAATAAAAATTATACTGTGCTTAAATTATAAATTTTATAAGCTTATTTCAAAATTAATATCTAAGTAATTTATATATTTACCCTGAATATGTTCTCGGTCTTAATAATTATAAGTGCCGTTCTTTTAAATTATTGTATTTATTATTACATAATAAGAACTTTAATAGTAAAATAATAAATACAACATTAAATGCAAACTTAATGTAATTTAAGATAAATTAAAAAACCGTTAATGTATACCAGATCAACTTTGAGAAAGATTAAACATCGCCAAAACTATCCCAATACAACACAAGAGGCTCGTGGTTATTGTTGAATTGAACCATTATTGTTCGACTGTCTACCATTGTTACTCTTGTATTAAAACTGACTAGTAGGTTTTTTTTTTTTTTTTTATGTTATTTAACGTCGCTCTATTTATGCTGCCAGGGCTAATCAGCGACGGAGGTGAACGGTGTGTCTGTAAACAAAGCACATGTAGTTGAAACAGTGACTAGTAGGTGAATTACTCCTATAATTCATAATTATCTTATATAAATTATCTTTAAATTTAATTATAAAGTATTCTACAATTTAAAACATAAATAAAATGTAAAAAAATAAATATTACTTAGTTATTGACAACTTACGGCAACTTAATATTTTCAAAAATAAATAAAATATAAATCTTATACAATCAGTAAATTAACTAGATAATAAATAAAAATTATTTACCATCCACAAAAAGTTATTATTCTATTATTTTCAAACACTGCCAACATTGGACAAATACTGGACAAGAGCTTCTGCTATTTTGTAATGCTCACTTAACTTTATATTAGAATAACTAATATCATACAGTAAAACTACATGAAAATCATATAAAAACTATGTGTACATAATGTATATACATAATTTTATATACACAATAAAATAAATAAACTAACTAGTAACAATTCCTTATATTTATTGTCCGTTTAAATAGTGCCATCAGCGCCATCATACACACATAAGAATAATGTATATCGCATTTTATGTAACCCGCGTCCCGTATCCAAATTTGAATTTCAAATTTTTTTTATTTTTTTACAAAAATATTTATTTATAACAATTCTCTTTTTTTATTTATTTTTTAATACAAAAAATCGAATAAAAAAAGGAATTATAATAAAAAAATTTCATTTATTAAAAAAAAACTAATATTTTTATAACAAAATTTGATATAAAAAAATTAAAAACAGTAAAAAATATTTACCACACACAAAAATAAAATTTTGAAAATAATTGAAATGTCAAACTCTGTAAAGCATGTTTTCAATACGTCCAAATTATTCTAAAATTTTAAATTAAAATTTAATTAAAATTTTTAAATAAAATTGAACAAAAAACTTTGTTCTTAAACTTGAAAAATTTGGACTTGAACGTTAAATAAACATAACGAATTTATTGTGTCCGCGAATTCTAAGAATATATTGATTTTATATTACTTAAACATATTTGTCTTTTCAAATATTATAATTACTTTCTTCTGAATTTATTTAATTAATAAAAAAAAGAAATGATTAACGTTTACATGTTATTAATAACATTGTAATTTAAAATAGAAGTTAATAATTCACTCTTCATGTACATATTTCAATTTATGACTTTGTTCACTTAGTTTTAGTTTTTCACTTGACAAATTCATCAATTTAAACATAAAGTACATATAAGTACCATACACTACTCTAAATATACTACCAAAGAAGGCACCCGATAACACATCTTTGGGACATAAATTAAATTTATATAATGCTCCAGTAACCATTCCACCAGCTGCATAATAAAAAAAAACAAAGCTTCATACAAATGAATTTCTTAAAAAATTAACAAATTTAAACAATATACATGAATGCTGCTGTATATCGAATAAATAAATTAATTATATTGTTTCATATAGACTAATTTAAATTGCACAATATTTTATCACATTTACTTACCTTTACTGTCCAAAATATACGTCCCATTAATATTGTTTTACCAAATATTCTTTAGATGGAACATTAATGTAAAAAAAATAAACTATACGGTTTTATATAAACATATGTAAATTATGTACATATGTATTTTTTTTAATCACGTTACCTCTTCTTTTAAAAATGTGTTTCCTATTACTTCTTTCTTGCCAAATATTTTTTTTTTAAATTTTTGAGATATTTAAGGAACAACACTTTTCTCTTCAATACATTGATATTCAGAATATTAGAATTATATCTAAAATTTAACATTGTAACGGTAAGGTACTGTTTACCTCACCGTTTGACGAATTCGAGCAACACGAGCGAAGAGTATCATAATGTTCGCATCGGTTCGAGCCGGCGAGATTCGGCTCGGCTCGGTTCGTCGTGGCTACACGGGCGGGATCGACTTCGCGCGCGAAAGATTCGCGCACGCACCTCATTAGAGAGGTAAGGGGGAGATTCGCGCGCACTGGATAGAGTAATAACCACCTTCTTACGTGACAGGTGTGATCCCCCCGCGTCCCGTGTTTAGCTTCGCCGCGCTGTGATTTACCGTGCGTTTTGTGTGTGCGTTTCGACTGCAGGCCGATCCTGCATTTGCAGTGAGTGGTGCTACACCGTGCACTTGCCTGCAGCCACACAACCCCGGTGCACGGGCGAGCGGACAATCCGTCCGACACCGCAGCGAGAGTGAGAGAGAGAGAATGCAACCGATCGGCTGGTCGTTGTTTACCAACGACTACAGCAGCGTACAAAGTAAGTGGTACCACTTCACGCGATCGTGTTTTTATTCGCACTTAATCGTGTTGCTTTATACCAGTCCCGTCGACTGGATATATTATTTTAGTTCGCGATATTTTATTCCCCTCTCTCTACAAGTCGGCCGTTTACCGACTTGTAATTCAAAGCGTAGACCTCGGCGACAATTAAATATTTTGTTTATTATTGATCTTTGTTTATTTATTTCAATAAATTCATATTATTATTAAAATTCAATCCGGTGTTCGATTAATTGAATTTAACCACGTACGATTCCTTCCGTAATCCTATGAGCTCGTATATTTCTGGTTGACAAGTGCTCGACGCGATATCCCTGTTTCGCGGTCAATTTCAGATTTGAATTTTACCTGGTTGTTATCTGAAACGGTAACTCGGTTTCAGACTAACATTTAACAGATTTGGTAGAACGGACAGGTAACCGTCGCCGCATCGCGGGAAAAATATGTTTATTTAAATACGGTAAGTTTAACCGTACCGCTGAGCAGCCGCGATATTAAAATAAACATCCGCGCGGCAACCAAACCATTACAACATCTATAAATACATCTAAAATGTATTATTAGAACATATATATGTATATGATATTATTATTATTATTTTATATAATAATAAGCGAGTTATATTCGGTCGTGCCTTATAAATTTCTGTTCTCAGGCGCAGTCTGAGAACAGAAACTTGCGCGCGAAGCGCACGGGGGGTTGGCGCGCGGCAGCGCGCAAGGGGGCTCGGCCCACCTAGTTTTTATTATTTATATCATTAACAATTTATGTTACTCCCAATAATTATTTCTAATATTATTATTTACATTAATATACCTGATAAACTTTATATAATTTATAATAGATCGATTCATATTAATAAATTATTAATTATAACATTCCAATTAGAATTTAAAATATCACATGTACTAGGATGACAAATATTAGAAGTTCAAATAGAAATAACGATTTGTTTTTACAATTTTTGATATATTGTTTACTCATATATATATATATATATCCCCATTAAAAAATCTCACTGGAGATCTCAGATCATATCCCAGGTAAGGGGTCATACCAAAAACTCATTTCAGCAATTTTTCGTTCATTACACGTTTTAAGCCTTCTTATGTCGATTGATAACTTGTTTAAGTGGGTATCATACTCAATTACAAATACAAATTTCGCACCAGAAAATAGCAGACGAAAAAACAATTTACTTATAACAATTAATAAAACCAAATTTACGCAAAAACAGGAGTTAGTTGCCCTCCGTTATGTAATTATCTATCATTTTACAAAGCTTCAAGTTACTATAACAACATGTCACCGAGAAAACCTTGAAAAATACAATATTCTTATAATTTCTTGTATGAAAAATAAAATTCAACTCTTCAGACATTTTCGAAATTTCAATTAAAACAGCTTCAGCCCGGATTTGAACCGGTTTTGAATCGGATTTGATCTCTCATTCTCTCCATCTCTCATTCTCACCATCTCTCATTCTCTCCATCTCTCATTCTCTCTATCTCTCATTCTCTCTCTATCTCTCATTCTCTCTATCTCTCATTCTCTCTCTATCTCTCATTCTCTCTATCTTTCATTCTCTCTCTCATTCTCTCTCTCTCCCTCACACAGACTCTCATTCTTACTCATTCTCACTCTCGCACTCCTTCACTCTCCCTCATTCTTACTCGCTCTGTACCTCTCGTTCTCTGATTCTATCTCTCATACTCTCTCTCTTCTCTCACTCTCTCTCTCTCTCTCTCTTTACGTTACAAAGGACAGTTGTCTCCTTGTGTGTGCTCGAATTTTGCTGACTAATGCTTTAATTATTCCTCACTTTGACTATGCTTGTCTCGTATTTTTAGATCTTCCATCTTATCTTAATATTAAAGTTCAACGCATGTGTAATACCGTTGTTAGATTTATTTTTCATCTAAAACGTGAGGTAGCATTGCAGCCTTTCTATGATCAGCTAAACTGGCTTCCATTAAATGTTCGACGGAAATATTTCCTTGGTCTTTTATGTATAAATTGTTGGCCACCCAAACACCTCAATATTTATTCGATAAGCTGGCTTTTGTTGGCATTGAATTGCGTAGATCCAAACGAGTAAATACTGTTTTTAACCTACCTAATGTTAAGAATCATGCGTGTAAATCTTCGTTTATTTATTTAGCAATGGAAACGTGGGATAATATCATATCTAGAATAAGAGAGTGCTCTAATGTAAATATTTTTAAAATGTATTATAAAAATTTCTCCATGAGGATGGACAGCGACTTATCCGAATTAATGTCCAATGCTTGCGACGTAGATTATTTTAATTTTAATTTAGCGTGAATTATTATTTTACATATGTATTATCAGTTATATTAATTCTTCTTTAGTTGTCTAATTTATTTTATATGTTCTATTTTATATGATTAGAGCCATCCGGTTGTATCAACTTTGGCGAAAATAAATATAGTTATCAATCGATCTCTCATTCTCTCTCTCTCTCTATTAATCAGGCGATTGCTGAGTTGAATAGTGATATTCAGTCGATAGCAAACTGGGTATACAACAATGGTTTGAAGTTGAACATCAGTAAAACCAAGGCTATCCTCTTTGCTTCTACACAGATGTCAATACGCTTGAGGGATACACCTATCCCCCCAATTCTTCTTCAGAATTCACAAATTGCACTATCAAGCTCGGTAAAGAGTTTGGGTGTTATCCTGACTAGTGACCTCTCGTGGAATTATATTGCGCGTATGTCTTCGAATGTACATGGAGTATTATACCGTTTAAGATATAGGGGCTACCGTTTGCCGGAGGCAGCTCGTCTGTTGCTTGTCAAGGCTTTAATTATCCCTCATTTCGACTATGCTTGTCTTGTATTCAATGACCTACCATCGTTTCTGGAGGTTAAACTTCAAAGGCTGTGTAATTCTGTTATACGATTTATCTATCATTTAAAACGAGATTCAGCTTTACAACCGTATTATGAACGACTAGGCTGGTTTTCTCTAAAAGTTCGTCGCAATTATTTTCTTGCTATCTTTATGTATAAATTATTATTAACTCAGAGACCGAGCTATCTATATGATGGTTTGAAATTTATAAGTGATGAAAATCGTAGATCGAAGCGCTTGGATGATGTTTTTATAATTCCGGTTGCATATAGAGACTCTTATAAGTCATCTTTCATTTTATCTGCAATGGAACTCTGGAATAAATTACCAAGCAATATTAGAGATAGTTCCAGTATTCTGATCTTCAAATCAAGCTTACTCAACTTTCTCCGCAGTGTTCAAGACTCCAGCTCATGATCGATGTTTTTAAGCAATGTTACTGTAGTACATTTGGTTATTTGATCTATTTATTTTGTGTCATAATTTATTTATCTATTTTTGATCCTGTTACTACATGTTACTATTTATTACTTTTCTATTATGTGATCCTTTTGAATTTATGAATTTTTGAATTTTATATTCGATTAAATATATGCTTAGTTCCTAAATAATAGATTTGTTTGCATAATTATAATTCGTTCGCTTTTTATGCTTTTACTTTACGCTTTTATTATATTTTATTATATTTTATTCTATTTTATAGATATTTATACTCTTGCGTTTTTGCTTTATATTTTATTTTGTAATTCTTCGTCGAAATATTTCTTTACTATAATTATGTTAATATTTTTTCTTATTATTTGATGTAAAAATATCAGTATTAGTATTGTATTTCCTAGTGCCATTCGGTTTTTGTTAAACTTTGGCACAAAATAAACTTTGTTATCAATCAATCAATCTCTCTCTCTCTCTCTCTCTCTCTACCTCTAATTCTCTCTATCACCTGGATATATATGTTTAAGTTTAATGAGCATTGCTGTGTTATTTCATCTGTCATTTCTTCTGTATTTCATTGCGTCATTATACGTCATTTTTGTTACTATTTATTTATTTATTCATTGTATTCATTATATATATTCTTTTTTATTTTATATTGCGGTTGATGTGCGAACGCTAACTATTTTGTTATTTAACTATTTTCTTATTTATTTTTTAGTTTTAATTTATTAATCTATTAATCAATTATACATATATTTTATTTTGTTATATTAATTCTTTACTCTGCCATGGTTATTATTTTATATTTTTGTTATGCAATTTTATATTATTATCTAGATTTAAAAAAGTTTTATTCTATGTATCAGTTCGCTTTAGTGCCTATGGGGTTTCTACCCCATAATTGGCCCAATAAATACATAAATCAATCGATCTCTCTCTCTCTCTATCTCTTATTCTCTCTCTCATTCTCTCACTCTCTCAACCTCTCCCTCACGCTCCCTCACAAACCCTCATTCATATTCACTCTCTCCCTCTTACAGTCCCTCATTCTTACTCACTCTTACTCCCGCACTCCCTCACTCTCCCTCATTCTTACTCGCTCTCACTCTCGCACTATATCACTCACTCCCTCTCACAGTTCCTCATTCTTACTCACTTTTACTCTCGCGCTCCCTCACTCTCCCTCATTCTTACTCGATCTCACTCTCGCGCTATATCACTCTCTCCCTCTCATAGTCCCTCATTCTTACTCACTGTCACTCTCGCTCTCCCTCACTCTCTACCTCTCATTCTCTCTCACTCTCTACCTCTCATTCTCTATCACTCTCTACCTCTCATTCTCTCTCTCTCTCTACTTCTCATTCTCTCTCAATCTCTACCTCTCATTTTCTCTCACACTCTACCTCTCATTCTCTCTCTCTCTCTCTCTACTTCTCATTCTCTCTCACTCTCTACCTCTCATTCTCTCTCTCTCTCTAACTCTCAATTTTTCTCTCACTCTCTCTCTCTCTCTATTTCTGTCTCTCTCTTTCTCTATCTCTCTTTCTCTATTTCTCTCTTTCTCCCTCTCTCTATTTCTCTCTCTCTCTTTCTCTAGCTCTCTTTCTTTCTTTCTCTATCTCCCTTTCTTCTCTTTCTCTCTTTCCTCTCTCACCTCTATCTCTCATTCTCTTCCCTCTCTATCTCTCTCTATCTCCATCTCTCATTCTCTCTCTTTCTCTCTATGTCTCATCCTCTCTCTTTATCTATATCATTCTCTCCATCTCAATCTCTTACACATTCTCTATCTCTCTCCCTCACTCTCTCTCTCTTCTCCCTAACTCTCCTCTCTCCCCACTCTCCCTCTCTCACCCTCACACTTCCTCATTCTTCCTTACTCTCTCCCTCTCACAGTCCCTCATTCTTACTCACTCTTACTCTCGCACTCCCTCAGTCTCCCTCATTCTTACTCGATCTCACTCTCGCGCTATAACACTCTGCCTCTCATGGTCCCTCATTCTTACTCACTGTCATTCTCGCTCTCCCTCACTCTCTCTCATTCTCTCTCACTCTCTACCTCTCATTCTCACTCTCTCATTATCTCCATTTCTCTATCTCTCTATCTCTCTATCTCTCTCTCTCATTCTCTTTCTCTAGCTTCTCTCTTTATCGCCAAATCCTTCATTACCTAGTGCCACTCTTCCTCCCTTGTGAAGGACAGCTGGTCAGGCGACTCTACCTCATGTACGTTCATACTCTCGTTCTTTCTCTATCATTCATATTAACATCAATCGTCTCAAGACTCACTTTGCGTCTATCGAATCATTAATACATCCTCAAGCCTACGATGTGATAGCGCTCACCGAGACCTTTCTAACGGAATCGGACTGCTCTGACATAGTAAAATTGCCTGTATACACTTTATACAGACTTGACCGGGTGGGCAAGGAAGGAGGGGGTGTTGCTGCTTATGTTAAGGACGAGTATAAAGTTAAGATGTTGGCCCACTCTGATACGTTCTCGAACTCTCATGAGTTCATGATACTACATATCGTTGGTAAATCAATTTCGATGATCCTGTGTGTTGTTTACAGGCGGCCAACAGCTTCTTACCCCATTGCTTTCTTTGATTTATTATCTGATATCCTTCCTTCCCATAGGCTTGCTGTTATAACTGGGGATTTCAATATTGATATGAAGTCCCCAAGTGCTGCGGCAGACATGATGAGAGCTAATATAACTGCTCTCAATTTATCTCTCGTCGTTTCGGATCCAACTCATCATGCCGTCTCATCATTGGGTTTTTCACATACTTGGCTTGATCTCTTCCTTATCAGTGACCCATCTCCTGATTATTTGTATTCTAAGTCATTAACCCCTTTTGCTGCGGGACACGACTACATTACATTACATTTACAAATTAATAAAGACCCGCCCAAAATAAAAAAGTACTGGTCACGTGATTTGGAGGGGATCAACCTCCAGGAGTTAGCCGATACATTCGAGGCTATTTTTAGCTCAAGTACAGCTCTCTCATCTCATCATTCTCCTGAACCATATTCTTCATTTCATTCAGAGTCGTCTGACCAGGATTTGGATTTGAATTTGAATTTGAACTTAGAGTCAAACTTGATTTCTTCCCCATTACCTTGCTCTCCTGTTAATCTTTCACCTCACGCACCTTATCCACTTTTCTCCTCTCATTACGCAACATCACTCAACCTGTCATCGTCCAACTTATTCTCTACACATCATCGCACTCAATCATTCTGCATGTCGTCACCTAATTTATTACTCACTCAGTCATCTCTCATGTCCTCACCTAATTTATTATTCACTCCTCATAGCTCTCATTCATTCTCTCTTCATTCGCCTACGCATATTTATACTTCGTCTTGCGCTGATCTTTCCGCCCACCTCCTGTCTTCCGTTTCTCACCTCATGGTATCTGCTCTTTCTGCTTTTGATACTATCGCGCCGGCTAAGCTGATAACGGTCGGCAATAAATCTAAGCCATGGGTGACAGCGGAGGTTAGAAGGCTTATTAAGGCCAGGAACTTGGCGTTTAAAAACTTCAAAATTTCTAACCACATGGAGTTTTATGAGAAATATAAGGCTCTTAGGAATAAAATCTCTAATCTTCTCGATTGCAATAAGTATAATTATCTATCTAATAAATTAAAGAGCGCTGTAAACCCGAAAGCGAAATTGGAGAGAATTAAAAAACCTTGGTCTCTGTTCTAAGCCTAACTCATCGCCACTGGATTATTTCTCTACCCAGGAATTGAATAATCATTATGCCTCCATTTCCAATCGGGTTCCTCCGCTCTCATCCTCTTTTTTAAACTCAATCCTTTCCCCTGTTTCCGACCATTCTAGTCCATCCTATTTCGATTTTAACGTAGTTAGTCCCTTGGCAGTTCAGCGTGCTCTTTTTAATGCGAAGTCAAGGGCGGTGGGGACGGATGGACTCTCTGTGGCGATGCTCAAGCTCCTTGAGCCGCAACTAACCCCACAACTCACATCACTCTTTAACGATATGTTGTCGATCGGCTATTTTCCGGACTGTTGGAAGAGGTCGCTACTTCTTCCATTGGCGAAGTCGAACAGGATCGAATCATGCTCGGACACTAGGCCTATTGCTAAACTCTGCGAAGTCTCTAAATTACTAGAACGCCTGGTTTATTCGCAGTTTTCATTTTATCTCGAGTCTAATCATTTACTGATAGACAGACAAGCGGGGTTTTGCAGAGGTCATAGCACGCAAACTGCACTCTTGGGTGTCCTTGATGACATCAGAAGGGCTATTGACTCACGATTAATCACTATATTGGTCCTGTTTCGATTTCTCCAAGGCATTTGACTCAGTACCGCATGGTCCACTATTACTTAAATTGCGTGATGTGGGTTGTTCGCACACTGTGTTGAAGTGGTTTTACAACTATTTAGTTGGTCGTTCACAGGCCGTTGTGGACGAGTTGGGAGTCTGTTCCGATTGGCTTGAGGTAAATTCGGGCGTACCGCAGGGCAGTGTCTTGGGTCCCTTACTCTTTTCGATTTTTATTAACGACCTCCCTAATGTACTCGTATTTAGTAAGTACATGATATATGCTGATGATGCCCAGGTTTATTACTCTTTTCCCCCTGGGGAACTTGAACTGGGTATACAAAGAATCACTCATGATGCTAACGCTATAGCATCTTGGGCCTCCATAAATGATCTAAATTTAAATGTGAGCAAAACCAAAGTAATGATCCTGGGCAGTAAAGCTTATGTCTCGCGTATCGATCTAGCCACTGCTCCGCGAGTTAAGCTTCTGGATAGCTACCTTAATTATGAAAATCAGGCAAAATCCCTGGGTGTCTGGCTACTTCCTACCCTGGACTGGTCCAAGCACGTTTTGGCCAGTTTCTCAGAGGGTTCACGGAATCCTGCGTTCACTCCGTTTCCATCGAAGGGCCTTCTCTAGGAATACCCGGAAATATCTTGTTGAGGTCTTAATTTTTCCTCATTTTGATTACGCTTGCGCTGTCTATAACGAATTGAACCGGACCAGAAACTTAAAGCTCCAGAGGCTCCTCAACGAGTGTGTTAGATTTGTTTGGGGAAATTTAAGTAGGTTCGATCACGTTACGCCACACAGATTGGAGTTGGGATGGTTATCTGCGGAGTCGAGACGGTTATTTTTCATTGGTTCTTTATCATTCAGCATCCTGTCGCATAATTCCCCTCATTATCTTTCCGATCATTTTACTCGTTTCAGTAGCTCATCTGATCAGCGTACTTCATCTCGTCATCCTCCTAAACCATTGACATATCATCCACCTCGTACTGAATCGCTCCATAAATCTTTTAGTAATCACTGCATCTAAATTTTTAAATTCACTTTCTATCATGTCGTTTGATCCGCCTCACATAAACTCATTCAAAAAACTTGCCTTCTCTCATCTTCTTAGTCTCGACTCCGCGGCCTGGGAGGAGAGAGTTGCGACTGAGGGGTTGGTCCATCCCCAATTTAGCGAGACAAGCGAAGACTGCGATTAATTGTATTTTGTTATTGTAATTTTATTGCGCTGCGCTCCTGTTATTTTTATTGTTATTTATTTGTTTTCTTGTTTACTTTTTACACTGTTTTTATTCATCTTTCGCTTTTATACATTGTTATTTATATATACATTGTTATTTTTATTATTATTTATTATTTATTTTTTATTTTTTATTATTTTTACTTTTAATTTATTTTATTCTGCGACGTTTTTATACTGCGATTTTGCTCATGTTATTATATTTATATATTTATATTTTTATTTTTTGCGTTTGTTATATTTTTATTATTATTATGTTTAATCTTATATTTTTTATTTGTATCTTTTACATTGTATGTATTTTAGTGTTAACAGGGTTTCTACCCTAATAACCCAATAAAGTTTCTATCTATCTATCTATCTATCTATCTATATCTCTATCTCTATCTCTCATTCTCTCCCTCTCTCTCTCTCTCTCTCTCTATCTCCATCTCTCATTCTCTCTCTTTCTCTCTATGTCTCATCCTCTCTCTTTATCTATATCATTCTCTCCATCTCAATCTCTTACACATTCTCTATCTCTCTCCCTCACTCTCTCTCTCTGTCTCCCTAACTCTCTCTCTCCCTCACTCTCCCTCTCTCTCCCTCACACTTCCTCATTCTTCCTTACTCTCTCCCTCTCACAGTCCCTCATTCTTACTCACTCTTACTCTCGCACTCCCTCAGTCTCCCTCATTCTTACTCGATGTCACTCTCGCGCTATAACACTCTGCCTCCCATGGTCCCTCATTCTTACTCACTGTCATTCTCGCTCTCCCTCACTCTCTCTCATTCTCTCTCACTCTCTACCTCTCATTCTCACTCTCTCATTATCTCCATTTCTCTATCTCTCTATCTCTCTACTTCTCATTCACTCTCACTCTCTACCTCTCATTTTCTCTCGCACTCTAACCTCTCATTCTCTCTCTCTCTCTCCGTCTCTCCTAGACTTGTCATTCTCATCTCACTCCTCGACCTCATCATTCTCTCTCTCCTCTCTCTCTCTCTACTTAGTCATTCTCTCTCACCTCTCTCTACCTCTCATTTCTCTCTCTCTCTCTACTTGTCATTCCCCCTCTCCTCATCTCCTCTCTAACTTGTCATTCTCATCTCTCTCTCTCTCTACTTGTACATTCTCCTCTCTCTCTCTCTCTCGACTTGTCGTCTCCTCTCTCTCTCTCGCTCTAAACTCTCAATTTTACTCTCACTCTCTCTCTCTCTATTTCTGTCTCTCTTCTCTCTATAACTCTCAATTTACTCTCACATCTCTCTCTCTCTATTTCTGTCTCTCTCTATCTATAACTTCTCAATCATTCTCTCTCCATCTCTCTCTATTTCTGTCTCTCTCTCTTCTCATCTCTCTCTATCCTTATCTCTCTTTCTCTCCTTTCTCTATTTCCTTCTTTCTCCCTCTCACTCTATCTCTCATTCTCTCTCTCTCATTCTGTCTCTCTCTATTTCTCTATCTCTCTTTCTCTCTTTCTCTATTTCTCTCTCTCTCTTTCTCTATCACTCTCTTTCTCCCTCTCACTCTATCTCTCATTCTCTCTCTCTCATTCTGTCTCTCTCTATTTCTCTCTCTCTCTTTCTCTATCTTTCTTTCTCTCTTTCTCTATCTTTCTTTCTTTCTTTCTCTATCTCCGTTTCTCTCTTTTTCTCTTTCTCTCTCTCACTCTATCTCTCATTCTCACTCTCTCATTATCTCCCTTTCTCTATTTCTCTATCTCTCTATCTCTCTCTCATTCTCTCTCTCTCTATCTCTCATTCTCTCTCTCTATCTCTCATTCTCTCTCTCTATCTCTCATTCTCTCTCTATATCTCTATCTCTCCTTCTCTCCCTCTCACTCTCTCTCTCTCTCTCTCTCTCTCTCTTTCTCCATCTCTCATTCTCCTCTCTTTCTTTCTATGTCTCATCCTCTCTCTTTATCTATATCATTACTCTCCATCTCAATCTCTTACACATTCTCTTTCTCTCTCCCTCTCTCTCCCTCACTTTCCCTCAATCTCCCTCACACTTCCTCATTCTTCCTTACTCTCTCCCTCTCACAGTCCCCCATTATTACTCATTCTCACTCTCGCACTCCCTCTCTATCTCGTACTCTATCACTCACTCTCTCTCTCTCTCTCGCACTCTATCACTCACTCTCTCTATCTCTCATTCTCGCTCTCGCTCTCTGTCCCAATTCACTCTTTCTTCTCTCTTTCGTTCCCTCTATCTTTCATTTACTCTCTCTTATTCTCTCTCTCTTTCTCTCTCTCTCCCTCTCTCTATCTCTCATTCTCTCTCTCTCTATCTGTTTTCCTATCACTACCTCTCACGGTCTCTCTCGCTCTGACTCATTCTCTCTGACGCCAAGATGATGTTTGTCGGACGGACGGACGGACGGAGAATAAGAGAATGAGACAGAGCGAAAGAGACAGTGAGAGGAAAAGATAGAGGGACAGATAGAGAGAGAGAGAGAGAGAGAGAGAGAATAAGAGAGGATGAAAGATAAAGTGCGGGAGAGAATGAGAGATAGAGAGAGAGAGAGAGAGAGAGAGAATAAGAGAGGATGAAAGATAAAGTGCGGGAGAGAATGAGAGATAGAGAGAGAGAGAGAGAATGAATGATAGCGAGAATGTGAGAGAGAATAAGAGAGAGAATGATAGATAGAGAGAAAGAGAGAGAATAAGAGAGTGAATGAATGATAGAGATAAAGAGAGAGAATATATGAGAGGGAATGAACGATAGAGAGAATGAGAGAGAGAATGAGTTAGAGAGAGAGAATGAGATAGAGAGAGAGAATGAGATAGAGAGAGAATGAGATAGAGAGAGAGAATGAGTTAGAGAGAGAGAATGAGATAGAGAGAGAGAATGAGATAGAGAGAGAGAATGAGATAGAGAGAGAGAATGAGTTAGAGAGAGAGATTGAGATAGAGAGAGAGAATGAGATAGAGAGAGAGAATGAGATAGATAAAGAGAGAGAATGAGAGCTAAAGAGATAGAGAGAGAGAATGAGATAGATAAAGAGAGAGAATGAGAGCTAAAGAGGTAGAGAGAGAGAATGAGATAGATAAAGAGAGAGAATGAGAGATAAAGAGATAGAGTGAGAGGGAGAATGAGATAGATAAAGAGAGAGAATGAGAGATAAAGAGATAGAGTGAGAGGGAGAATGAGATAGATAAAGAGAGAGAATGAGAGATAAAGAGATAGAGTGAGAGGGAGAATGAGAGATAAAGAGAGTGAGAGAGAAAGAATAAGATGGAGAGTAAGAGAGATAGAGAGAGAGAATGATAGATGGACGGAGAGATAGAGAGAGATTGTTAGATGGAGAGAGAGAGAGAGGGAGAGAGAATTAAAGATAGAGAGAAAAAGAAAGAGAATTAGAGAGAGAGAATGAAAGATAAAGAGAAAGAGAGAGAAAATAAGAGAGAGAGAATGAAAGATAAAGAGAAAGAGAGAGAGAATAAGAGAGAGAGCATGAAAGATAGAGAGTAAGAGAAAGAATAAGAGAGAGTGAATGAAAGATAGAGAGAAAGAGAAAGAGAAGAGAGAGAGAATGATAGATAAAGAGAAAGAGAAAGAGAATAAGAGAGAGAGAATGAAAGATATAGAAAAGAGAAAGAGAGAGAGAGAGAGAGATAGAGAGAGAGAATGAAAGATACAGAGAAGAGAGAGAGAATAAGAGAGAGAGAATGAAAGTAAAGAGAAAGAGAGAGAGAATAAGAGAGAGAGAATGAGAGATAAAGAGAGTGAGAGAGAAAGAATAAGAGAGAGTGAATGAAAGATAGAGAGAAAGAGAAAGAGAATAAGAGAGAGAGAATGAAAGATAAAGAGAAAGAGAGAGAGGAGAGAGAGAGAGTGAAAGATAGAGAGAAAGAGAGAGAGAATAGAGAGAGAGAGAGAGTGAAAGATAGAGAGAAAGAGAGAGAGAATAAGAGAGTGAATGAATGATAGAGATAAAGAGAGAAGAGAGATAGAGAGAGAGAATGATTGATGGAAGGAGAGATAGAGAGAGAATGATAGATGGAGAGAGAGAGAGAGAGAGAGAGAGAGAGAGAGTGAGTGAGAGAGATATTCTCTCTCTCTTATTCTTTCTCTCTTTCTCTTTATCTTTCATTCTCTCTCTCTCTCTCTATCTCTCTCATTCTCTCTCTCTCTCTATCTCTCTCATTCTCTCTCTCTCTCTATCTCTCTCATTCTCTCTCTCTCTCTCTCACGCCAAGATAATGTTTGTCGGACGGACGGACATTATAATTTATCGGTTTTTTTTTTTATATCACTTACAAGGGAAGTACATGACCTCCTGGAAACGAATCTCATCCTAACTTTGGTATGTTTTTTATAATATAAAAATATGAAGAAAGCCAAGTTATCTCTTGCCAATGGCCACTTTTACGGAAGTTATTCGACATTCAATAATAATAGCAGTAAAAATTACTTCCAATTCGATCGCTTATAACTCGGAAAGAAATAAAGATAAACAATCAAATCAAAAACCAGAAAAAAGTTGAGTTCAAGTAGATATGGTTTGAAAAAAAAGAAGCTCAAATTGCTTAATTTGAAGCAAAGTTATGAAGAAAATAAGAAATTGAAGATTATTAGGCCAACAGAAACAATAAATTTTTCATATTAAATTTTGGTTAAAATTTCTTCAATTTTTTATTTTCTTCATAACTTTGCTTCAAATTAAGCAATTTGAGCTTCTTTTTTTTCAAACCATATCTACTTGAACTCAACTTTTTTCTGGTTTTTGATTTGATTATTTATCTTTATTTCTTTCCGAGTTATAAGCGACCGATATGGAAGTAATTTTTACTGCTATTATTATTGAATGTCGAATAACTTCCGTAAAAGTGGCCATTGGCAAGAGATAACTTGGCTTTCTTCATATTTTTATATTATAAAAAACATACCAAAGTTAGGTTGAGATCCGTTTCCCGGAGGTCATGTACTTCCCTTGTTAGTAATTATAATAATAATTTTTTTGTCAGTAATATGATGCATTAACTTATGTTACACATATTTATCATAAAATATATATGTATTAAGTATTTTTCGCAAGAATAGGGGAGTTTTTACAAAATCGCTCAAAAAGATAACTTTAATATAATGTAAAATTTAAGCTTGATCAATTTTCATGTTTAAATTTTTATTTAATTCCCTATGTTATCTAAAGCATTCATTAGAATTTGAAAATACTTGGGAAGAAAACGTGCTAGTCTTCGCGGAGAGAAATCGTGCTAGTCTTCGCGGAGAGAAAACGTGCTAGTCTTCGCGGAGAGCAAACATGCTAGTTTTCGCGGAGCAAACCATAGACGTGTTAGTCTTCGCGGTAAAAACCCTAAACGTGCTGTTCTTCCATAAAGAAACTGATAACATACTACTTTTCGCGGAAGACGTAAAATGCGTGCTAGTCTTCGTAAGAGGCGACGATATCTTATGTTCAAAGTATGATTTTTGAAAGGCCCGGGCAAGTCGATACTGTTAAGTTAAAAATATCGGATAAATAAACTTCAAAATTTACAAGTAGATCATATGTTTTGACATTTCGTTTTTCTATAAATATATTATCAAAAAAATAACATCCAATTTTTTTTTTAGAACAAAAATGAATCTGATGGAATCTTAAAATCGGTTGGGCCAAACGAAAATTGAGTAAAATAAAGCATTACTTTCTAATACTTCTCCTACTGTTTGTACTTTTTGGAAGTGGCTTAAAAATTCTCAAGTTTCAGAATTTTAGCATTTCTTGTGTGTAAAAACGTAATATATACGTAATGTGGTTAAAAATAGGCAGTAATATATAGAATAAATATATATAAATATAAAAAAAAATTAGGATACAGTCGATATGAGGAAAGCGTCCTATTTTACCGAAATAGTTTAATACAATATAAATTGTCTTAAATGATTTGAATTATTTATAAGTATAACAATCATATCCTACTAGCACACAACGTTTTGGCAACGTTGAAAGAACGTTGCGATAACAACTTTACAACGTTGTTACCAAAGTTGTTGAAACGTCGAAGAAACGTTGCTCCAACTTAGTAAATGCCCGCTAATATTTTGTAAAGTTGCAGCGGTCAGTGAAGTCGAACGTTGCGTCAACGTTTGAACAACGTTTTCGGGTCAACGTGAGTTTTTGATAGTTGCGTCGCCGACGTTGCGTCAACGTTTGAACAACGTTTTCAGGTGAACGAGAGTTTTTGATAGTTGCGCCTCGACGTTGCTTCAATGTTTGAACAACGATCTCGGGTCAACGTTAGTTTTTTGATAGTTGCGCCGCCGACGTTGCGTCAATGTTTGAACAACGTTTTTGGGTCAACATTGGTTTTTTGATAGTTGCGCCGTCGACGTAGCGTGAACGTTTTAACAACGTTCTCAAGTGATGTGACAAGGAATTATCGGTATAAATTGTGTATCATGTTATGTATGTGTGGGCGATGCAGCACATTAAATTTACATTAAAATGCAATGTAGATTAAATTTTCCGCTCTAATGATTGTTAGTACAAAGATAAACCTTTTAATAAATTGTTAACCTTGAAATAACCGAGGAAGTCTAAGGTCAAAATAAAGTTCACCTTACGATCTCGTGTAAAAGCTACAAAAGAATAGTTTCCGGTATCAAAAATAGTCGATCCCATTAAAAAAACAAAGTTGACCTTGAAATAACCTTGAAGGTCAAGTCCAAGGTCGAATTGGAGGTCACCATTGGATTCCTCGTTGAAAATTACTTAAAGAGTGACCTTGACCCTAGTCAACAAAATGTTAGCTTAGCAAATATTCAGCCGTCCCGTTACTGAATTGACACCCTGTGTAAGTAGAAAATGGATGTGAGAGTAAGAATTAAAGATATTTAATTACCCACAGTGTTTTTTTACGAAAAAGAAAGATTGACCACAATGACGCTACAAAATACGCACACAGCGTTCTTCCTTCAGCTATACCTGCATAAATTTTTTGATATCAACATGCGTATGCTGTAAGTTATTTAGATTTATTTAATGGTTAGGTTTGACGGTCTTAAATATACAGACAAAACAAGAAGAATTTTTAATTAATTAATAAAAGTTCTTTATTAATTTTCACACATATATACATACATTCGTCAAATGGCTGACTGTTAATAATTGTGTACAATGTAAATATCTTATAACAAAGTA
The DNA here is from genome assembly GCA_026168455.1 of Theocolax elegans. NCBI lineage: Eukaryota > Metazoa > Arthropoda > Insecta > Hymenoptera > Cerocephalidae > Theocolax > Theocolax elegans. The sequence goes on along the minus strand of JANSJX010000067.1, from coordinate 60,807 downwards.
AAAAAAAAAAAATAGGATACAGTCGATTAGGAAGCGTCCTATTTACGAAATAGTTCAATTTCTTAACGAATTTTATAAGTCAACAAGTATCTACTAGCACCAACGTATGCAACGTTGAAACGTTGGATCTTTACAACGTGTTACCAAATGTTAAACGTCGAAGAACGTGCGTAAATGCCGCTAATATTTTGTAAAGTTGCAGCGGCAGTGAAGTCGAAACGTGCGTCAACTTGAACAACCGTTTTCGGGTCAACGTGAGTTTTTGATAGTTGCGTCGCCGACGTTGCGTCAACGTTTGAACAACGTTTTCAGGTGAACGAGAGTTTTTGATAGTTGCGCCTCGACGTTGCTTCAATGTTTGAACAACGATCTCGGGTCAACGTTAGTTTTTTGATAGTTGCGCCGCCGACGTTGCGTCAATGTTTGAACAACGTTTTTGGGTCAACATTGGTTTTTTGATAGTTGCGCCGTCGACGTAGCGTGAACGTTTTAACAACGTTCTCAAGTGATGTGACAAGGAATTATCGGTATAAATTGTGTATCATGTTATGTATGTGTGGGCGATGCAGCACATTAAATTTACATTAAAATGCAATGTAGATTAAATTTTCCGCTCTAATGATTGTTAGTACAAAGATAAACCTTTTAATAAATTGTTAACCTTGAAATAACCGAGGAAGTCTAAGGTCAAAATAAAGTTCACCTTACGATCTCGTGTAAAAGCTACAAAAGAATAGTTTCCGGTATCAAAAATAGTCGATCCCATTAAAAAAACAAAGTTGACCTTGAAATAACCTTGAAGGTCAAGTCCAAGGTCGAATTGGAGGTCACCATTGGATTCCTCGTTGAAAATTACTTAAAGAGTGACCTTGACCCTAGTCAACAAAATGTTAGCTTAGCAAATATTCAGCCGTCCCGTTACTTAATTGACACCCTGTGTAAGTAGAAAATGGATGTGAGAGTAAGAATTAAAGATATTTAATTACCCACGGTGTTTTTTTACGAAAAAGAAAGATTGACCACAATGACGCTACAAAATACGCACACAGCGTTCTTCCTTCAGCTTATACCTGCATAAATTTTTTGATATCAACATGCGTATGCTGTAAGTTATTTAGATTTATTTAATGGTTAGGTTTGACGGTCTTAAATATACAGACAAAACAAGAAGAATTTTTAATTAATTAATAAAAGTTCTTTATTAATTTTCACACATATATACATACATTCGTCAAATGGCTGACTGTTAATAATTGTGTACAATGTAAATATCTTATAACAAATGCTAATTATGGTCATAAGCATCTTAATAAAAATAAATATTTTAGTTATTTGCAATTATTTCTGCTCGGGAAGTAAATTCAACTCGACTAATTAATAAATCCGAAACTTAAAATTTTCTTAACGAACGAAAATAAAATAATTATTTCATAAGTTTATTATTTACAAAAGTGCATTATTTACATTTTTTTGTCACTTTCTTCCTGCACATGACAGAAGATTGTTGATGAATATATATTCTTTTGAATGATATGTTGTATTATATACTTTTTGTATTTTCCCGAGCACATGTATTGCACACGAATATATTGTGAATTGTCTCCGCGGAGGGCGCTGCACTAACTGTAAAAACGGACGCGGCGCGAAGTCGCTCTTGTAACAACGTTTTTAAGCTCTCGAGCTGAACGCACGTATCTTTTTGTAATAAACTTTTATCAACATCATCGGATCTCTTTTATTCATACCCGCAACAGGTTATGGGCCCAGGACGACGCAGTTCTTTTCCTGATCTTTTGTTGACTATAAAAGTGTTAGATCTGTGCGTTACAAATTCTTCGTGTTTGTCGTGTACTAGAAAATTTTAATATCAAGATGGCAGATGGTACCGACTTACGAAACGTCCCGAAATTTAATGGGCAAAACTTCCAGCTATGGAAATTCCAGATACGGGCAGTTCTTGTAGCCCATGAATTAATGGAAATCGTCGACGGCAGTGAAATCAAGCCTGAACCGCCAGCTGCAGGAGCAGCAGATGCAAATGCCGCTACAAGGCAAGCTTGGATAAAAAAGGATGCCAAGGCTACATTTATTTTATCTTCGTCTGTAGATTATACTCATTTGGAGTATCTCGTCACATGCACATCAGCTCATCAAATGTGGACGAAACTATCGAATATTCATGAACAAAAAACAGCAACAAATACACTCGCCCTTACAACGAAGTTTCACGAATATAGGATGACGACAGGCGACTCAGCAGCACAGCACATCGCTAAAATTGAGAATTTAGCAAACCAACTGAAGGACATCAATGCTTCTGTCTCCGAAGTGATGATAATGGCGAAAATTCTCAGTACTTTGCCGAGCAAGTTCGGCCCTTTTCTCTCGGCTTGGGAGAGCGTGACCGCTGAGCATCAAACCTTGGACAATCTTCGAGAACGCATATTTCGAGAGGAAGCTCGTATGACGAGCACGGACGACATCAACAACGCTTTAGCTGCTACTAGCATCTCCAACAATCGAAGAAGGAGCGACTTCTCCAAGACCAACGGCAGTCAAGGACAGCGTAAGAAATCGATAACGTGCAATTTCTGCAAAAAATCCGGGCATATCGCGAAATATTGTTTTGCTAAAAAGCGATCGCAGAAAAATACAAACAAATTCGATCAGCCGAGTGAGGCGAATTCCGCGAATTTGAGCGCATTTGTTATTTCCAATGAACTGTGCGCGAGCAAAACAAATGTGTTGATAGCTAACCACGACGTAGCTTGGTTCCGCGAATCGCAAGAAAACGATTTTTGGCTCCTCGATAGCGGTACCTCCCGTCATATTTTATGCCGCCGGGAATGGTTCGTCGAATTTACGCAGTGTAAAGACGAGCATATTTACTTAGGTGACGAAACGCCGATAAAGGTTGAACGTCGCGGTAAAATATTTATCAAAAGACTCGTTAATTAATGATGTTTTATTCGTACCGACATTAAGAAAAAATCTGTTATCCGCGGGTGTATGCACATCAAACGGGCAAATAATTTGCTTTGAACGTAATATAGCCTATATTTATTCGAAAGATAAAAATATCCTGGCACAAGGCTTAAAACAACCTAATAACTTAATTCGAATGTTAATTAAATCCGGGATAAAAATCGAAGCAAATTATTCGTCGTGTGCTCCTCTCAAGATTTGGCATGAACGCCTCGGACACGTTAATCGTAACTCTATTGTAAAAATGGTCAAAAATAATGCAGTTTCGGGAATTACTTTAACCGATAAAAATAATTTCTTTTGTGAAAATTGTCCGCTCGGGAAGCAATTTAAATTGCCCTTCAATAAAACAGATAAACAGTCAAACGTTACTCCGGGCGAAATAATATACTCTGACCTTTGCGGCCCGATGCAAAATGCCTCAATCGGAGGCGCTCGATATTTTTTATTATTTAAGGACAAATCATCGGGATTCCGCTGCGTTAATTTTTTAAGACACAAAAGCGATACTTTTGAATTTATAAAAGAGTTTGTAATATCCACGAAAAACCATTTTGGACAAGAAATTAAAGTTTTGCGCATTGATAACGGCCGCGAGTACATTAACGAAAAGGTAAAAGATTTTCTAATATCACGAGGCATAAAACTGTGGCCCTGTGCGCCGTACACACCTCAACAGAACGGGCGCGCCGAGCGCGAAATGCGTACGATCGTTGAAAGCGCACGCACGATGCTTTTGGCACGCGATTTACCGAAACAGTTATGGGCTGAGGCGATTCATACGGCTGTATATATTTTAAACAGAACTCTAGGTTCGCAGTCGGATACGATGACACCATTTGAAATATGGATGAATAAAAAGCCTAATTTATCGCACATACGACAATTCGGATGCGATGCCTACGTACTGATACCCGAGATATTTAGAAAAAAATGGGATCCGAAATCTCAAAAACTTATTTTGGTAGGGTACGAGAATCAATCCGATAATTACAGGCTTTTTAACACAGAAAACAGACGTATCACAGTATCGAGAAATGTTATTTTTAACGAAAATTTATCTCGTAAAGTTGACGAAAGTAGCGCTCATTTCTCGATCGACGATGACTTGCGAACGGAACATGTAAATAACCAAAATGATTTTAACGATGGACAAGAAAACGCGCGTTTACATGACGATCGTCGTAATATCGGCCAATTGAACGTCCCTGAAATCGTAGAACAAATAATTGAACCTCCTTTTTTTGATCAAATATTGATAAAATATTAAGTAAATTTAATATGAACGGCGCAAATACTGTGAAGACACCCGCCGACCCGCACGTGAAATTAATTTCTCCGTCAGGTCGAACAGTACCTAATGTACCATACCGAGAAGCAGTCGGTTCGCTTCTTTTCCTCGCGATGGTGTCTCGACCCGATATATCTTATGCCGTTGGGATTGTAAGTCGTTACTTAGACAATTACGACGAATCACATTGGCTAGCAGTCAAACGCATTATGCGATACATTAAAGGAACGCGTAATTTCGGAATTCTTTTTGAATCACATCGAATGGTAGATGCTCCTATAGATTATTCGGACGCGGATTACGCTGCAGATCTTGACACACGTCGATCTACTACCGGTTACGTGTTTTTAATGTATGGTGGCTGCGTAGCTTGGTCTTCAAAACGACAAAGCTCAGTTAGTCTTAGTACGACTGAAGCAGAATTTATAGCTGCCAGCGAAGCGACGAAAGAAGCTATTTGGTTGCGAAAATTACTTTCGGATATTGGATATGGATGTACTGCGCCTACAATTTTGAACGTCGACAACCAAAGTGCTATCAAACTTAGTAGAAATCCAGAATTTCATCGGAGGTCCAAGCACATCGATGTCCGATATCATTTTATTTGCGAAAAATTACAAGAAAACTTGATCGATACGACTTATGTAAACACTCACGACCAGTGTGCGGATATTTTAACTAAAGCGCTACCTTACGATAAATTTTGTAAATTGCGTAAAAGTATGAATATAGTCGAAGGAATACCGAAAATACACAAGTAGTGGGGGTGTTGTATTATATACTTTTTGTATTTTCCCGAGCTTATGTATTGCACACGAATATATTGTGAATTGTCTCCGCGGAGGGCGCTGCGCTAACTGTAAAAACGGACGCGGCGCGAAGTCGCTCTTGTAACAACGTTTTTAAGCTCTCGAGCTGAACGCACGTATCTTATTGTAATAAACTTTTATCAACATAATCGGATCTCTTTTATTCATACCCGCAACATGATATAATGAATATATCATTCTTTACTTTCTAAAAAAATATATAGAAAATTAATTAATTATCCGTGGAAGATATTTTATTTTTTAAATTGTATCTAACAGGCAGCCAAACTAATACAGACCCGGGAACAAGCCGGGAAAGAGAGTTTTTAATTACACATCCCTGGTAGAAAATAAAGCAGTAATACTACTGAGCATACTAGTCTCTAGGCAGTACTAACTGCGGGCAGTGTCGAAGTTTAGTAACTGGTGAATAACTGTTAAAGAATCGATACGAATCGAAAGTAACATATGATTTCTAAACGTAACCCAAAAAATGACCACAAAATCATTTTTATATCCTGCAAGTTTAAGTTAACGCATTGATGCAATAACTTACATACAATCATGCGTTTAAACTTTTATTTATACATTTTTATTATTTTAAAAGATGTAAACCTTAATTATATTATTTCTTTATTTTAAGTTACTGACCAGTTCGTAGCTAGTGAATGCGGCAAAATCTGATGAAAATAACACGTCGACTAGGTGCAGAACTAGCAAATGAGTTTTTTAGTCGCTATAGACTAGCGAGGAACTGCTCAACATTTCTACCAGGGGTACTAAGGGAAGTATTTCCTACTCGCTTCGCGAGCTAACGCTCCGATTTCGAGGTGAAAGTTGTGCATGTGTTTTAATTTAGATGTATACGTAATTTAGCCGAGTATTATAACTTTTATTTTTGCAAATAAATCTGCTTGAAAAGATTGTAAATTGTAGTTTTCCGTACAGGTGTGAAACAATCTTAAAAACTTTAGAAGCAATTAAGTCTAAAAAAGTGTTAAACGTTGTTCTAAATTCTAATTAATTTAATTTAATTTTAACTTTGGTGCTTTTCTTTACAACTAAGCAAATAATGTAGTTTTTCGGAAAAGCTTTGCAAGTTCAGTATCTTTTCCTTAGAATTAAGTGAGTATAGTATTTTTATTCATAAGAATAATATAGAAGACTCCGCGAGTTGTGATTCTTTTCGTTCAATCATCGCGAATCGTGCTTCTTACTTCGAAGTTTTGTGAATTGAACTTTTCTTTGTCGGAGTACTCTTAGTTATACTTATTTTCGTTAAACATTTGAAATTGTGTTAAAAATCTCAAGATATGCTACTCTTCGACTGAGCTGCATGAACTAGGGTAAATGTAGGTATCACTGCGGTTTTTTAACAAGATCGACTTTGCAGTCATATACAAATGTTTAAAACAAATATATTAATCATAATTTTCTTTTCAAACATTTACTATTAGTTAAAATAATATTTTTAAAAGGTTACATTTGTATAAAAAACAATATCGCATTTAATTAAACTAACAAGGGAAGTACATGTCTTTTATAATATAAAAATATGAAGAAAGCCAAGGCCACTTTTACGGAAGATATTCGACATCCAATAATAATAGCAGTAAAAATTACTTCCAATTCGATCGCTTATAACTCGGAAACAAATAAAGATAAACAATCGAACCAAAAACCAGAGGAAAGTTGAGTTCAAGTAGATATGGTTTGAAAAAAAAAAGAAGCTCAAATTGCTTAATTTGAAGCAAAGTTATGAAGAAAATAAGAAATTGAAGATTATTAGGCCAAAAGAAACAATAAATTTTTCACATTAAATTTTGGTTAAAATTTCTTCAATTTTTTATTTTCTTCATAACTTTGCTTCAAATTAAGCAATTTGAGCTTCTTTTTTTTCAAACCATATCTACTTGAACTCAACTTTTTCTGGTTTTTGATTTGATTGTTTATCTTTATTTGTTTTCGAGTTATAAGCGACCGAATTGGAAGTAATTTTTACTGCTATTATTATTGAATGTCAAATAACTTCCGTAAAAGTGGCCATTGGCAAGAGATAACTTGGCTTTCTTCATATTTTTATATTATAAAAAACATACCACAGTTAGGATGAGATCCGTTTCCCGGAGGTCATGTACTTCCCTTGTAAGATATTAGCAAAGAGTTCAACTGCTGGTGTTAAAGCTGACGTGGTTTTGTTATGGTGCTGCAATTACTGCTGAAATATGAAACGTATTTTATATTTCCCTAAGTATTAAATCCTTATTTAACATTAGTTTTTGAGAACTTAATAACAATTTAAATAAGAATAACTGTGTGTAGTTAAACAAATACTCTATTTTGTATATTTAAATACAAACGCAGTATTATTGCGGTAGCATCATAACCTTACTTTTAATACTACAATATAAAATATACTAATTGTTCTCTAAAATACCAAATTATTTATCAATAACTTGTGTTATACTTTTATATACTTACGTCGATCTCATTTAGTAAGTCACATTTATTTTAGATCAAAATAAAGTAAGTATTGCACGAACCGCATTAATACCAACGTGCGCAGTAGTACCTTCACTTACCCTAGTGTATTTTTCGGACGGAGTGACAATATATTCGAAGTCGTAGGCGTAACTAGTTAATAATTATGTAGTATGATTTATATTTTGTGACTCTAGATTTTCAGTGAACTGAAGTAGCAATTATTTCATTTATAGAGAATGAAAAAGAATGGAATTTCTTTTTTATTATTAGTTTGCAGAAATTAATTTTGCACAAATGAATATTATTATTATATGAAATTGTTTATCTCTTGCTGTAAGACACGGCAAGGATGGGCATTGTTTATTTAAAGAGAATAAAAAAGAGAAATATCTGTTTTAATAGTTTTGCAGAAAATGTTTGTATATTAATTTAATAAATATTTGCATTTTTAGAGATAAATACTGGTCGATTCCCTTGGATTTCAGTACTTTCAATTGCAGAAACTTTTTATGGAATTTAAGAAAGAATATATAAAAGTTTAATTAAAATACTGTATGTGGTATGGTAAAAAATACTTGTCGATTATTCCGCCTTGATTTTAGTACTTTCTATCGCAGAAACTTTTTATGGAGTTTAAGCAAAATGTATAAATGTTTACATAAAAACAAATTTATGGTATTTGGTTGCCAAGCAAAAAGCATATCATTATCTTTTTTAATGAAATTACAACATTCAATATATGTATTATTTTTTAAAATAACACAATTATTTCTGCATCGTTTGAATTTAGCAAAAAATGTTTGGTTTTCAAGTTTTGGTATTGCTGCATTCCGAAACTTTGCTCTATTGAAGGTCCATTTTTTGTGGTTTTTCTAAAATTATTCTATCAAATTCTAGAGAAGTTCTTAAATCATCATTTTGTTACCATTCCTCCATTCTTCTGTGTATTTGCTGAAGTGGTCGATTGTCCGTTCTTACCAACCGTTTAATTTGGCCAATTTTATTTTCAAACCTAAAAGCACTAAATGTATCTACATTTCCGAATCGTCGAACATCATTCACGATATGTAGAAGGTTGTGAACGTTGAATGTTACATTTGTTTCACCATAAAGCGTTTCAAATTTTAAAACAAAATCTTTTAATAATTGTTCTAATGTTGGGCCGCCATTTTGAAAAGGTTCCGCAAATAGAAATATTTTTAAAAAATTCAGAGATAATTGTCTATAAGTTTATTGATGTCTAAAAAAACTGCGTGGATAATAACGAAAACACAGATGTTGTAATCGAGTAAGTTCGAAATTTTCCAATTTTCTAATAATGAGCTGCCATTTTGAAAAATTTCCAGACATAGGAATATTTTTAATAAATTCAGTGATGCTTGTCTATATGTCTACTTGAATCTGCCAAAAAACTGCGTGGATAATAACGAAAACACAGAAGTTGGAGCGGACCAAAATTTGAAATTTTCGATTTTTCTAATATATAATAACGTTGGGCCAACGTTCGCGGAACAATGAGATCATTCGGTGGTTGCGGAGCCGACGTTGCCTTGACGTTGGGTCAACGTTCGCGGATCAACGAGATCATTCGGTGGTAGCGGAGCCGACGTTGCCCCGACGTTGGGCCAACGTTCGCGGAACAATGAGAACATTCGGTGGTTGCGGAGCCGATTAAATTTTTAATAAAATTTCATTTTCAACCTTTTTTCGATTTTTCACTTTGTTATACACAAGAAATGCAAATATTTAATTATTTTTAAATGACTATGGTTCCTAATACTTCCGCATTAAAATTTTCGGTGTTGGGTACCTAGTGTGAAAACGGATAATTTTCGTGATTTTCAATGATATTCAACAATAAATCTAATTAAAATTAAGTTTGAAATCAATTTTAAACTTCCGATTTTAATTATTTCCAAAGTTGAGGACACTACGTGCCAATAAATTAACATGTTTTTTTTCCAAATGTTATTCTAATATATTTTTAATACTTAATAGTTATTTATGCACCAAAGGAGTAAAGTAGGTGTTTATTTCCGGGATGAAAGTTACTTCCCGAGCTTTAGTGAGGATCATCCAAGGGAATAATCGTCTTTTACTCCCGTAGTGCATATAAAATTTTTCACCCTAATCAGTTGGGAAGCCATATCATTCGACAACAATTTCCTTATACATTTCCAAATTTTATCAATATTCTAAGATTTCTTGCTATATTTAATTGAACAAAATTAATTTAAATTAGTATTTGCAGAAAAAGCCTAAAATAAGTGTTAAAAGACAAAAAAGTAAGTCTACGGTGAATAAAATTGCTCTACGAGCAATAAAATGGGTCTACGGAGAATAACATGAGTTTACGGGGAATAATGTAAGTCTACGGGAAATAAAGTGAGTCTACGGGGAATAAAATAATCAAGGGACTGAAATGCAATTTTAGTGCCTCCGTAGAGGTCAATAAAGTGAACTTCTCAAATGGTTAGGGAGAAAAAGAACTATAAAACGTATTTTCATTAAATCTTAATAAAAATAAACTTGTTACTGTTAACCATGATTTACTACACAAATAAACTTTTCAAAAAAAAACCTATTTACGTATTACGTATTTAAATTGTTATAATTTTTTAACCCAAAAAATATATAGTCCGTTGCTACCTTAAAGACTACCTTTCGTCAAAATTTTAAGAGGATTGGAGGCCTTTTACGACCGAAAGCGATTGACATAGAAATTGCTTTCTTTCGGTTTTTATTTTTTTTTTTTATAAAAACTAATTGAGAGAATTACTTAAAATTGTGAAAACATATAACTACTACTATACATATACTACAATCTTGGTTTTTTTTCAGCATATCGACAGATTAGTTTCAGGTTATAGCAAATTGATAAAAATTTATGTGGATCATTTCTGATAATACTCGTTTTTTCCAATTCTTTTCAGTATCAAGAATTTTGACGTTGTCAAAATCTAACGAATGATCATATGCGAGCATATGTTCATTGATTACATAGTGCGACTCAGTTTTGTTTATATTAGCTTTATGTTCTTTAATACGACATTTTACTTGTCTCTTTGTTTCACCTACATAACTAGCATTACAATCTTTACAATCTATTTTATACACTACATTAGTTTTAGTTAATTTGTCTATTTTATCTTTGCCCCTCACAATAACACCATCAATTTTATTATAAATTTTAGGTATAACTTTGATAGCTTTGCCCTTCATAGAACCAGATATTTTTTCATAAAATTTAGGAATAAAAGGAATATTTAAAGTTGCTTTATAATTAGTTACTACTCTATTATTAACTTGATCATTATTATGACTAGAACTATATTTTATTTTCTCTAATCTTTTTCTTACATTATGATTTATGAACTTTTTTGGGTAACAATTATTTTTTAAAAATTCTTTGACTAGTTTAATATTGGTTCCATGAAATTTTTCATGTGCTAACAAAATTGCCTTGTCCACCAATGTATATACCATAGCCCGCTTTTGCTGTATGCGCCTGTGGTGGGGATGACTGTGTTGTCGATCTGATTAAGATTGATCGCATAGGTGTCTCTGAAAACGGGGGACGTGATATTTCAAATTTTTCAGTATTAACCGTCTGTGATATACATTGTTAGCTTTATTTTAATATTTGACTGCCTTTTGCTTAATATGTGTGTTTATGTGTTAATTTATTTTGTAATGTTCTTTAAGTCTTTATTTAATTTTCAATTTTTTGTGTTGATTATGGACACAACAATAGGGGAAAGGTATGTTATATATAACCTCAATCTCTGTGCAAAAAATGTTAAACGTTTGTTATTTTAATCATTGTTTTCAATTATAGAGCGACGCATCAGAGATGCTGTTAATAATATGTGTATACCTATATATTGACGAAATAGTAAGTAAATTAGATTTATATATGTGAAAATTGTGTTTAAAAGATGTTGTAAAATGAAATCATTTTTAATAAAAAGGTATAGCCTGATGAGGATGGAGGATATCCATCGAAACGTCGCCAAATAAATAAATATGGTTTGTTCATCAATATCGAGGAAACCCTAAACTACTCCTAAATACACTGCATGGACGACAAAAAATCACTTAACAAAAAATATATAGTCCGTTGCTACCTTAAAGACTACCTTTCGTCAAAATTTTAAGAGGATTGGAGGCCTTTTACGACCGAAAGCGATTGACATAGAAATTGCTTTCTTTCGGTTTTTTTTTTTTTTTTTTATTAAAAACTAATTGAGAGAATTACTTAAAATTGTGAAAACATATAACTACTACTATACATATACTACAATCTTGGTTTTTTTTCAGCATATTCGACAGATTAGTTTCAGAGTTATAGCAAATTGATAAAAAATATTTTTCTTAATTACTTGAAAACTAATAAGGATAATTAAACAATCGCAAGAAGAGAGCAAAGACTTATGATTCTCTACAAATTACCTTTAGCCAGATTAAAAAATATCACCGGTGTACCATATTAACAAATTTTAAAAGCAAATTTTGCGAAACTCAAAAATTGACTGTAATACAAAAAATAATCTACACATCTAAAAATACTTCTTTCTCGAATTCGGAACTATAAGAAAAAACTACATGCCCAAGCCCAGCGATATTGAATTCCCACCACCCAGAAACACCAAACAATTATAAGGTTTTTTCGGGTTGATCAATTTTTGCGCGAAATTTTCCAACGTGATTTCAGAGATCTCGCCTCTTCTAAATTTACTACGGAAGGGTGTGGAAATGGAGGGGGGCGATCAACAATACGCGTTCGAGAGGACGAAGAAACTCTTCGCGAAGCAAATAGTATTGTATCATCCGGTGCGTAAAAAACCGTTTATATTATATACGGATGCCATAATCCACGCCCAGCAGTTCTGCTCAAGCATCCAATGCCGTCAGTTAAGTAATCACAAAATCGATCCGTGATTGCGTAAATAATCATTTTATAATTTCGAGTTGTCCGCGAAAGGAGAATTATAATTATGTTTATGTATTTTTGTTGAATGTCATTGAATTAAGATGAAAGATGCTATTGGCCACATAGAAATTTAAATTATGTTTTGTATTTTCTGGTTGACTTTCCCTGATATTTCCTCTCCTTATGCGGGTCCTATATTACGCTTATGGATTCTTAAATTTATATTTATTTTAATTTTTTGTTGCAACCAAACGAACCCACACGTTGAAAGATCTGCTCGAGGTCCTTCCGAGCGTTCATCGTCGTCGTCGACCATTTCGCCTCGATAATACATAAAAGTAAAATTATTAATGCATGCAATAAAATTTTCTGGTTTTTCTTTATTTTAAAACTCTTTTGCTGCTTGTTCCTGCTTGGTTACGAGGTTGCATTTATTTAGTTTATTTGCATGGCTTAAATTTTATATTATTATGATTTTAAAGAATTCATAAGACGACGCGAAACAGATGAAAGGATTTATTTTATAAATGAACAAATTTTAAAAGAGCAAAAATGGAAGTTGCAACACACAAATACACCCACACACATCCATACAGACACCATCCATAAAAACACGATATTTGGACTCTAGACCTGTCAGAACATACTTATAACGTGCTTTTAGCAAATCGAAAAATTTTACCATTACAAAACTTCCTCTAAGAGGAAGTATTATAAGAGGAAATAGCTCATAATTTTAATACTTTCGAAATTATAATTATTCTATTTCCCTTTGTTGTAAATAAAAAAATATGCAATTCTACATTTTGTGCCTTCGACATTAATTAGACCCCACCCATTTTTTCTATTAACAATGTATATAGTTTTATGTAATATAGTTACGTATATAATTGCAAATGTTTTATCATTTATTGTTTTTTGTTACCTCGTCTTATTGAAAATACTCGTCTTGTGAAAATCTTCTCGTCTCGCTTTGCTCTGTTAATAATCTAAAAGCTTATTAACGTGTTTCGCACACGGAGTGTTAAATTGTATACACGGAATAGATGATCCACGCACTCGTCTTTTTTATAAATGTAATCTTAGACACGGAGTTGATGGAATTCAATTTCACAGAAACTAAACTTGCCATTCGGTTTTACCATCAAAGTCGCTTTCACCAGAGATTAGTAGAAAGAGATTGCCGATGAGCATGGCAGGGGTGCGCTGCTCGTTTTACCTAAGAAAGTGGCGACACTCTCGGTTCGCATATGAAGCTTTCGCACGATTTGAGAGTAATGGGGGAGGGAAAGTAGCTGGAGTAGGGTGATGCGAACAACGAAGAAAGAGAAGAGAGACAGAGAGCAAACATATTGTTGATGCGCGCATTATATCCTTAGAATTATTTGATGATTGATTTTAGCGTCAACCCTTTTTTTTCAGCCATTGCATAAAATTTTATAAAAATAATGAATATCAAAATTGTTAATATGTATATATAAATTAATAAACCCAAACAGGGGGTAGATATAAACATGTAAACATTAATTACATGTGTCACGTCCAGACTTGCACCAACTACTATAAAAAATATTACAAGAAGGCAAATGGTTAATAAACCATTCGCGTTCCTTTCGCTCTTGTTGACTAGGACTAGCCTTACGTCTCCGGGAGTAGCGAGCGAAGTTATTTTGAGAGTAGAGATGCAGGATATAATGAGGGATAAATAAATAATATATGTTTTATTTCGTATTAATCATGCATTATTTATTTAAATATAATGTGCTGTTTTCCCTTAAATGAACAAGTGTGACTAAATTATTACAGCTTTTTAATGAGCAAAAACACATAAAATTACGCTATTTTATTAACAATTGTATAAAATTATTGAAGTCGAATAACGATTAATTTTGATTGAATAAACAAGTGTACGGCAAACACATTAACACATTATAGAATAAAAGATACACAAGGTTTTTTTATTATAAACATTATTGATCAATAATCAAAATAAGAATCATTATAAATAAATGCAGATAAAATAAAAAAATTGTTGTCGTTTAAAACATAAATTTTAGTTAATAAATAACCATTCAAACCGTGAATATTTCAAATCAAATGCAATGTAACGAATAATTATTATAAATAAATTGTAATATATAATAATAATTGTTTTAAAAGAAAACGGTTGGTTCAGCAATCGAAATAACATAAAATATCAGGTTTGCCTTTACGAATAATACAAGCGTATAGATAGCCGAAAAGAATATACCTTAAGTACCCAAATATATAGATATATATATGTATATATATATATATGTGTGTATTCGGTGAGGAACGAAGGTCCGCCTTGAACGTGGATAGCGGTGTCAAATTGCCGGATAATGTCCTGCTAGACCTGCGGGCGCCGACGTTAGATGTGTATGCTGTTGGAGCCCGATGATTTCCAGATGTCGAAGTCGTGGTTCCTTGATTATGGCTCGTGGATGTCAACGATGCGTCTCGATTCCCGAATAGAAGATCTCTCTTGATTTTAGATGCGTATTGTTTTAAAGTCCGAGTAGCAGTGCCACGCCCTCGGATAAAAATCAAAAAGTTGACGAGCAGAGCTTCGCCTTATGAAAACTTTAGATAAAGAATTAGGAGTGGCTGTGTCTGTTCTGGGTCCTCTTTATATACCCTAAAATTTTATGCATCTGTCCTTGTCTTACACTTCGCCTTGTCTTACACTTTGCCTTATATGGAAATTGTGTAAGTAGTTCTCGATTTTTCTGTGCTTGCACCCGATTGGACCGTTAGATGTGCGTAGTTAAAAATTATCGAATCCCATGCATTTTCTGTATCGCTTCGTAGTTAATTCGGAGAATTTGCTGTCCCCCTTTTATTACTGCGACGTTACCCAAAGAACGGCTTAATTTATTACTTCCTTCTAATGCTCGAATTTTCTAGTCGATGTTTCCCATTGCCGGCTCTTCTCCGAGCATTGATTTTATAGTGCAGTACAAAAAAACTCTTGCGTAACCCTTCGTTTCGATCTCACTATCGGCGATCCCGCTTCTATGCGTATTGGCTTTGAATAATATCTTCAACTCTACGTATCAGTCTCTTTTTCGTTTGAAACACTCGTAAAATAATCTGTTCCTTAGCTCTATTTTATATTACTGCATTTACTTAGAACCATTCTTTATCAACCTTATTTTGTTCGTCTTCTACGCCGTATTTTTATTCTAAACTACGCAGTACTTTTTACGAAAAATAATAATATAATTTTCGTCAGGACGCGACAACTCCCCCCCTTTTTAAAAACGACGCCCTCGTCGTTGATCAATATTATTATTATATTATTATTTCTCTCAACATAAGATATCATACTTTATTTTAAATTATAAACATTGTTTCGATTAATTTTTCTTTATTTCTTATGGTGAACTTTATAAACCATATTACAATTATTTCTTTCGTAGTTCAACTTCGTTGGTTATTATTTTTCATACATCTATTACATTATTTCAAACAGTTTAACAGTATTGATATAGTTCACCTACAAAAATAGATACTTAAATAAAAAAAAATTTTATTATTACAATTTTTATTCTAGATAGTCCGAAAAATTGTATAATTATTATTAAATGTGTTTTCTGTAGATAAAGTCATATTAAAAATATATGTTACTAGTATTTTTTTTCTCGTAGCCACATTTTTTTTACAAAATTTTCAATTTTCTTCTATGATATTTGTATGCTTACATATATATTTTCTAAAAAGTTAAACAAAACAGTTAAATATTAGTTTACTTTTTATTTTACATTTATTTAATTAATAATTCTACTGTTACGAATTGTTAAAGAGAAGAAAAAAAATTTCCTATTCTTATGCAATATAGATTCTCCCTTCAATGTGAACAATGTTAGTACATCCTATCTTAATAATATATTTATATATTTTTTTATAAAAGGATTAGGAGTGAAGAAAATTTGATTTTCTTCGCTCCCCCTCCCCCCCAAAATAAAACGAACACATAATTTTTTGACCTTTTTTTTTTTTTAGAATTTTCTTTTCAGCCATTATAAACAAAGATTCACTTTTAATATAATATAATATATAATTGAGAAATAGTTAATTTAGTTTCATAAGAAAAAGATACAATCGATACAAATGAAAAAATAAAAATGAGCAATACATAAGTGACAGTGCGAAAATTGAGTAGGCTAAGTAGGCCCATGTAGAACCATCCTCCTATATCTTGGGAGAAAGAGTGGACTACACTGAATAAACGGTACGACAGAGTAACCCAAGAAGTTACAGAACTGTCCAATGCTTGCACATCATAGAATCATGGCAGCCACGTTCGTTTTTATTCGCTTGATTCCATTATGTTTCACGTTAAAATGACTAATTTACACTCTTTTTATTTCTATATTTTGAGGAATAGTTTAAATATTCGTCATTTTCTTGATTTTATTTAAACTAGCAACTGTAGAAACTTATTTGTTATGTTCAAGTAATATAAAGAGAAATCGTTTGAATTTGTTTACTTTTTAGTTTCCAATGAAAGAATATTAATTTTGAATAATATTTAACTAAGTTCACCAGAAATTTACTACGTATTATATTATTTTTGTATTTTTTTTGCTGCACATTGTATTATTCGTAATATAAACATGAGAAAAATATCATTTATCTGTATCAATTATCATTGGATATCCTGAACCGTTTTATAAAATTTTTTAAAATTTATTCGAATCAATTAGCATACCTATTGTTTATAAATAAGAGGAAAATCTTCTAATGTGCCTTTCTTAGGTTTTATATTATTAGTTCTATATAAAAATTAAATAATCGCATGGAATTGATCGTATGAAAATAAATGTTGTTTTTATTTTTTATTTTAAACCCTTTTTATATATATGTATATTATTTGTTTAAATCATTACTTATGAACATTGGCATAAACACTAAATTGTACAATTTTATTATTATTGCTTTTATTAATAGTTGAATTTTGAACTTTATTTACAAAATTATATAATTAATCGAATTTGCTGCATTTTTTTTATTAAAATCGATATTAGAAATATTATATTCTCATACTTTGAATTTGAATCGACGATTTTATTTGACATGTGTTTTGATACTATGTGAGTTTACTTTATTTAATTATTTTAATTAATGAAGTTTTCAACCTTTTATTTTAATTAATTTTTTAATTAATTATTTTAATTAATTTTAAAAATCTTTCTTCTCCCTCCTCTTCTCGTTTCTTTGCAATCGTTATTTTGTTGTACGGATTCTCCTATGTCCATTGAGCCTAGTGTTAGATTATTTTTTTCTATTATGCCAAACTCTCCTTATATATTTATACCTGCGCATCCAGTAAGAAAATATGACTAATTAACAGAATTACTAGAGTCAAGGTAAGTTCAGTTGTAATTATTTATATAGGTTTACATTTTTAACGGTATGTAGGAAGGATAAGTGACCATGTTGCTGGAGCATTTACCGCAACGAGGAGGAAAGGGTGCAATCAAGCACTCCTTAGGAAGGATAAGTAACGGTGTTGCTGGAGCTTTTACCGCAACGAGGAGGAAAGGGTGCAATCAAGCACTCCTTAGGAAGGATAAGTGACGGTATTGCTGGAGCTTTTACCGCAACGAGGAGGAAAGGGTGCAATCAAGCACTCCTTAGGAAGGATAAGTGACGGTGTTGCTGGAGCTTTTACCGCAACGAGGAGGAAAGGGTGCAATTAAGCACTCCTTAGGAAGGATAAGTGAAGGTGTTGCTGGAGCTTTTACCGCAACGAGGAGGAAAGGGTGCAATCAAGCACTCCTTAGAAAGGATAAGTGACGGTGTTGCTGGAGCTTTTACCGCAACGAGGAGAAAAGGGTGCAATCAAGCACTCCTTAGGAAGGATAAGTAACGGTGTTGCTGGAGCTTTTACGATATAGGTTTTAGGTATAGTGATGTGTTAGACTCCAATGATTCTATTTTATCGTAAATCATTTTTTTTATAGCAGTTAAATGTAAATTTGACTAAGCTCAACTGACATTGAAAATTTAAACCTTTTCCTTACTTTCCTTTGTACATTAACATCATTGTTATCTTAGGCGAGAAGAGTAAAGAGAAAAAGACCTTATTTTTTTGTTATTTGCCTTATTCGTTTCTAATTTAATAATCGCGTATTTATTTAATTTAAGTGAGTGTATGCTTTTCTTGTAATGATCTTTCTGTATAATAAAAAATATTATTTCCTTGTAGTTTATTTTCGACGTTAATTTAGATATATACATATTATTTTTATATCGTTTTGTTTTTGTATAAAGTCAGATAAATTGAAATAATTTTATTTTAAGTTGAATGTATGCCAATTGTGATTACAAGATAATAAATATTATTCTATTAGCAATCTTTTAGAAGTGTAAAATATATATATATAAGTGCGTATACATATTTTCAAGCACATTGGAGCTATTATATATTATATACCTATGTTTAGGCACTACAAAGGTTCCATATATGAATATCTTAACCTATTAACATGCACTATTTTCGTTTTATTATGAGCTAGCTCTATTTTTACATTTCCCTTGTTATTAACTATTTCTAAAATCCGATGTGGTCCAGTATATTGATCGCCTAGTTTGTATTTCTTCCCTCCTTTTAATAACCAGACATTATCCCCTGTCTGAAATTCTTGATGATTGGCTTTCCTGTCGTAATAGAATTTCGACCTATGTTTAGAGGCTATTAATTTTTCTCGCGCGATTGCCTGTATTTCGTTTAAACGTTGTCGTAAATTTATAATGTAATCATCATACGTTGGAACTCGTTCTCGTGGGTCTAAAGGTTCGTTTGATGGTAGTCGCGCTTTTCGTGCAAAAACAATTTCAAAAGGTGTGTAGAGATGACCCTCATGTACCGACGTATTATACGAAAACGCGGCTAATTCGCATAACTCATCCCATGCGTCATTTCTTTCTATCATTGTTTTTAAATAATCTGCTAAACTGCTATGAAAACGCTCAACGGAGTTGGACTGAGGGTGATAAGCCGTGGTTTTAACTTGTTTAATCTTAAAAATTTTCGCTACTTCTCTTATCAGACTACTTAAAAATGAGGTACCTTGGTCGGAGATAATTAACAACGGGGCGCTAAAAATTGAAAAGTGTCGACGGACTAACGCTTCGGCGATCGTGGCCGCGGTCGCGTCTGGTATGGGTATCGCCATACAGTATTTTGAAAGGTTACATTGAATGGTTAATATATTATTGTTATTATTTCGAGATCTGGGAAATGGTCCCACAAGATCGACCGATATGGATTCCATAGCCGAGTACGGAGTATCTGTTATTATCATACGTTGTTTAGTTTTAACACGAACCAATTTTTTTAGTTGGCAAGTTAAACAATGTCTAATGTAGTTTTGTACGTCTTTCTTAATATCTGGCCAATAAAAACGTTGCTTTATACGTTTATAGGTTTTTGTTACCCCTTTATGCCCTGCACAAGCAGACTCGTGCATTTCGCGAATAATATTTTCCCTATTACTTTCTTCCACACATTTTATGAATCCTAAACAAATAATTATTTTTACATTAATTTTCGTAGAGTTATACTTATTTGTTTCAATATTTCGTTCCATGAAAGGTTTTCAATAAATTCGCTCTTCGCGATACTTATAGAACGTAATTTTTCTTTTAATATAATATTTTTCAAATTTAATAGATTCGTTTTTAGATTATTAATAATTTCTGAAGTACTCACAAGGAGAGCGTTAGGCCTGCGGGAAACGGATCTTTACCAAACTCTAGGACATGATTTCTACTATAAAAATATGAAGAAAGCTGAAGTTCCATATGCCAATGCCATGTTTTACGGACTTTATAAGCAAAAAACGAAAAATTTCGCAAGAAATAGTCTTGACTTTGGTTGCTTATAACTCAGAAACAAAAAGAGATATGCATTCAAACTTAAGTCCAGAAGAAAGCTGAGATCAAATAGATTGGATTTAAAAAAAAAAGAAGTTCAAATAGTTTAATTTGGTTGAAAGTTATGAAAGAAATAGAAATTTAACGATTTTTTGACGAATATTTTGAATTAAAAAATCTGTTGATTTTCAAGCTAAATTATCTTTTTATTCTTCTTTCTTCCATAACTTTCAACCAAATTAAACTATTTGAACTTCTTTTTTTTTTAAATCCAATCTATTTGATCTCAGCTTTCTTCTGGACTTAAGTTTGAATGCATATCTCTTTTTGTTTCTGAGTTATAAGCGACCAAAGTCAAGACTATTTCTTGCGAAATTTTTCGTTTTTTGCTTATAAAGTCCGTAAAACATGGCATTGGCATACGGAACTTCAGCTTTCTGCATATTTTTATAGTAGAAATCATGTCCTAGAGTTTGGTAAAGATCCGTTTCCCGCAGGCCTGACGCTCTCCTTGTCAGTCGCTCTTAGTCACGTAACACCATAGCAAAATGCATTTTTCCGTTTTTGTTATTGATTCTTATTTCTCCTGGATTTAAATTGGAAAAATGAGGTAGTAATAATTTTGAAGCCAAATTTCTGGATCCTTCATCTAAAGGCATTCCAGTCGTAGTTATGAAATAAACGTAATTATCTTTCCTCATAAAGAGTTGTTCTTTAACTTCAATGAATTTCTTTTCATCATTTGGTTCTTCGTAAACATCCTCCTTTTCCCAGGACTCGTCAAATTTGTTGTTAAAATTATCTATCTCCATGGCTTGTGATCTTTTGTCTGAGTTGACTATCGTTTCAATTTCCTCGGGGACTTCTTGTATTATAGGAAGGTTTTTGACTGGTTCTTTTGATATATTTGACTTGTTGGGTGGTTTTGCTCTCTTTTCGTTGTAGTTTGGCCGTGTTATTTTTCCTGCACGACTGCGTGTTTCCATAGAATGATTTTTAATAACATAAACGGGTTCTTCTATTGGATTTCTTGATAACGCGTCAGCATTAACGTTACTTTTACCGGCTTTGTATACGATGTCAAAGTCGTATGCATTCAGTTTTATTCTCCATCTACTAACTCTGGATGTCGGATCTACTGAGTTTTTGAACCAAATAAGTGGTTTATGATCTGTTATAATGAGGAAACGACGGCCTCTTAGATAGCAATCGAACTGAGTAACGGCATACAGTATGGCTAATGCTTCCCTTGAATAAGTATCATATTTTTGCTCGGCTTTGTTTAATACCCGCGAAACATAAGCAACTGGTAGGTCGGTTTCCACCTCTCCTTGTGATAATATTGCTCCTATTGCTGTACCGCTAGCATCACAAGTCACTATAAATGGTTTATTAAAATCTGCAATTTGTAGTATTGGTTGTTTACACAATTTTTCTCTTAAATCATCGAATGCCTTTTGAACCTCGCTGGACCATAGGAAAGGTGCGTCTTTCTTTAATAAATTACTTAATGGTCTAGCAATACCCGAAAAATTCGCAATGAATCGTCTATAATAACCTGCTAATCCTAAAAATTGACGTATGTTTTTCACTGTTTTTGGAATTGGAAATTTTTTTACTGCTTCTAATTTTTTTGGATCCGGCAAAACACCTTCTGGTGATAGTACGTGTCCCAGATACACTACTTCTCTCTTCAAAAATTCACATTTGTCTGGCTGTAATTTCAGATTTGCGGCGCGTACTCTTTGCAAAAATTTTTCAAACTTTTGGTTATGCTCCTGAATATTTTTAGCGTATATAACTGCGTCGTCAAGGAATAAAAATAATTCTTTGCCTTGCATGCCTTCGAAAACACGATCAATCATCCTTTGAAAAGTGGCTGGAGAATTGCATAATCCCATAGGCATTGTTTTAAATTGAAATAAACCGAATGAAGATGCAAAAGCTGTTTTATGTCGATCTTCTTGAGCTAACGGAACTTGTAAAAATCCTTGACATAAATCTAAGACGGTGAATACACGATTTTCTGGTCCGATTTGATCGATAATATCTAGTATATTAGGTAATGGGTATCGATCTTTTACGGTTTTATCGTTTAATTGTCGAAAATCGACAACTAGTCGGTATCGTTTATTACCCTGACTATCAGGCTTTTTTGTTACTAGAAAAACAGGTGATGTATAATTGGAACTTGATGGTTCAATTATGTCTCCTTCAATCATTTCTTTTAATTGTTTATCAAGTTCGCTTTTGAGAGCATGAGGAAATCTATATGGCTTAGCTGTGATTGGTATGTCGTCGACAGTCGGTATCTTATGATCTATAGCATTTGTAACGCCTAATTTTTCTCCTTTTAGACAGAAACAATCCGAATATTTATCAATTAAATTCTCTATAGATTGTCTTTGTTCCTCGTCCATTTTATCAAAATGCAATGCTTCTTTTAATCGTTCATTACGATTAAGTGTACTCGTATCCTCCGTTATGTTAAGTATCCTCGCTTCAGATCGATCGTCAGAAATGTCGTGTATGTCGACCTCTTCACTTTCATAACTATAAAAATTATTAATATAAGGTTTATTTGAATAAACCAAATAACTGTTATTCATTTCGTTTTCGTGTATGGCTTCGACAAATTCGCTTCGTAAAGTTTCGTTTATAACTCGTTCATTTAATAAAAAATCGCTAGGGTCCTCATCCTGTTCATTTTCTTCCTGTATGTTTATTAAATTCTCATTATTTATCTCATTTTCAGTTTCTTCAGTTCCTTGATTGTTTATCCATAATATTTCGGTCCTCGGGATAGTATCTAACTTTTCCCCCGACATAACCAATTCTTCGTTATTCAATTTACAAACATAACTAACATTTTTATCACGAGGTCCGCATTTATCGCCCTCCTCGATTTCGTAATCCATTAGTACTTGACAATTCAACTTTTTATCAACAAAATCTTTCTTATTTTCACGAGGTCCGCATTTATCGCCCTCCTCGATTTCATAAACCATTTGTACTCGACAATTATTAACTGTCTTATTCAATAAATTTTCTTCATTTTTTATTTCATTTTCAATATCATACTTCAGGTCAACTTCGTTTTCATAATTAGTACAGGATGGACTCTTAGCCATCCTATCGAACAATGGTGCTTCAATAATACCATAATTTTCAGTAATTTCAACAAATTTTTCTTTAATACGTGGCTCAGTCACATCACATACCCGTGGCTGGGCTTTTCCATTATTTATTTGTAATCGTTCTTCCTTCATTAATCCATAACAATTTTCAGTTGCTTTACATATATTATTCCTTAGATCCGACTCCTCGTCGATCTGATGTACTTGTATTTCGTCATCTTTATAATCGTCATATAACTCTTGTTCTTTTTCACTGTAATTGTATAGGTTTTTGTCGTTGCCATTTTGATTTCTTTCATTTTTTTGTTCTTGTTCGTAGATTTCATACGATTCGTTTGTGTCAAATTTTATAAACGTTTCATCATTTTCGTGTAATTGAAAATCACTTGACGTTTCTGAGTCACTATCGGTATAATTATAAAGTCTTGAATTTTTCATGTTCGTATAACCATTGTTTTCCCTTGGTTTTGGCATATATCGTATTGATTTTCGGTCATAATTTTCGATATTCTCCATTATATATATCGATTCATCCGTTTGCATATTATTTGCATTTTCAAAGGGGAGAATTAATCCGTTAAATTCTAAATATTGTTCCAAATAATTGATTTTTGCATCGTTTCTACGGAAAAAATCGGTGCCTAAGATTCCGTCTTGTTGTATAGGGAACGAATCATGTACTAAATTGAGTTCCACGGGAGATCCTTCAAAATCTATTCTAATTTTACCACGAGTAGTTAATGAGTGGTCAGTTATGCCTTTTAACAATATAATATCATTTTCGTCAATTTTTACGCGAGAGTCTACCTCTGACCCTTTAATTAGACTTACCGATGCTCCTGTATCTAGCAAGAATTTTAACGGACGTCTTAACTGACCGGTATCGAAGATTACGACCGGGGCTGAACTCTGTTGGCTTAAATTTATTTTCGCGGTGCGTAGGGGACGTTTGAGCGGGTTTCTGCGCTCGAAGTAGAGGGAATTTGATTCGTAGCCTCTCTCTCGACCCTCCTCGGAGAGAGAGTGTCGGTGTTTCCCTGATTTTGATTTCCTTCTCTTATCTCTCTTTGTAACTTATAACAATCGCGCTTTATGTGACCGGGTTTTCCGCAATGAAAACAAGTAACTGGTGATCTTATATTATTATTCGATTCGTTATTAATATATCGTGATTCTTGGGAAGTTGGATTAACCGGCTCGCGCACACCGCGAGTCCCGGAATTATTTCCCCGATCTTCTTTGTTAAATTGCTGCGACGAGTATTTATTATTATTATAACGAACAAAGGAATCATTTTTATCTCTGTCTCTATTTGGTAAAAATTCCGTCTGATTTTGATACTCATTCCAACCACCAAATTGTAAATTTGGTCTATTATAATTACGACTATTATCCGAGCGATTTTGTGGGCTATATGAACTGTTTATGGGATTGCGTCGGTTGTTATTATCGGAAAATCTTTCCGCAAAACTTCGTGCTAATTTGAAATAATTTATGGCTCCATGACCAGTCTTAGAACAATATTGACATACAATCGGAGAGTTATTAGAAATCGTCGTTCCCCGATAAGAAGGTGCTACCTCGGAATCCGGTTATAAAAGGTGCTACCTCGGAATCCGGTTATAAAAGGTGCTACCTCGGAGCCCGGTTGTAAAAGGTGCTACCTCGGAGTCCGGTTATAAAAGGTGCTACCTCGGAGTCCGGTTATAAAAGGTGCTACCTTGGAGTCTGGTTATAAAAGGTGTTAACTCGGAGTCCGGTTATAAAAGGTGATAACTCAGGAGCGAAATTTCAGTCTATGATTTTAAGTTGGTACTACTGCAAGTGTAAGCTCAGCAATAAGATTGACAATTGGTTTTGGCAATTTTATAAAAGATTATTTTTATTTATCTATTAGTTATTTATTATTATTTAGTAGTACCTATGCGTATATCATCAAAAAATTTAAATAAACGTAATTCAGGTAAAGTTATTATTTAGTTTGAATAGATTTTAAACTGTTTCTTTTTATATTTTAATCTCCAAAATAAGAAAATTACGTCGACATATATATGTACTAAACTTTGATAATTTCATATATAGATTCAATAGATAATCATTGATAAATTATAAAATTATAAATTATACTACTGCAAAAGTTAAAAAACTAATTATGATGAGTAGTAACTGCAGAAAATACATGGTAAATAATAATTAAGTATGTTTAAATGATAAAAATATAAGCTAAATGCATAAATTTTAATAATTTTTCGCAATTTTAATTTTAATTTGACAAATGTAATTTAACACTGATACCTCTTAAACAATTTTAAAGCATGTCAACTATTCAATTTTGGCGGTTGTATTCGAATCATTTTGTACCTTATTCCATTTCTCTCCCTTGTTTAACTCTAGCGAAAAAATCTCACTCCGTAAAAAAGAACCTTCGGCAGTTGTGTCGAAATGTATTATAAAAATTGAGTTATTTAAAACCAACAATTGACTAAAGTGTATATTTCATCTATTTTGTTTTAATTATAATTATTATAAACATTATGTTACGGTATTAAGTTTTACGGTATATTGTTAAATTCCGCATTAAAAATAAGAGTACAACGTTAAATAATAGATAAATAAAAATAATCTTTTATAAAATTGCCAAAAAACAATTGTCAATATTATTGCTGAGCTAAACCGGCAGTAGTACCAACTTAAAATCATAGACGAAAAAATCAAGACGAGGTAGCACCTTCTTATCGGGGAACGACGAAATATAGTTTACTTTACGCGTTTCTCGAGTTGAACGAAAACGAGCCTCTTCTCGGCTCGGCGTCTCCTCGTCCAAGACGCTACAAGCGAACTCGCGCTCCACCTCGAGCGCTTGTTCACGAGCTTGTTTTATAGAACTTGGAGTCCCTAAACGCGCGCGAATTTCCCAACGAAGCCCTTTTAAAAAGAATTTTAAACAATCTCGCCTTAGCTCAAGCATGAAATGATCTGCTACCGCGACTCGTCCCTCTCTGTCGGCCGCTTTGACTATTTCATTTTTTATTTCTTGTAACCGATTAAAATAAGCAACGACTGTCTCATTGTTTTTCTGTTTTAATTTAGCAAGTTCTCCCGTCCATTCGTAATATGTTTTTATCGATCCGAAGGTGTTTTCGAAAAAATCGGATATCTCTTTGATAAAATTAAAATTTTCTCCGCGCGCACAAGTTAAAGCTTCCCCATATAAACGCATTCGAATAAGTTTTGTTAATTCTTTTTTGTACTCCGACGGTAAAATTTCTTTTGCTTCGTTGCATCCGTCCAAAAATTGCGATAAATTTATATTATGACCGTTAAATCGCGGTATTAAATCTAGAGCGTCCTTTAGCGATAAACCTCGAATTTGAGACGTCATTGTTTTATTGTTAATTTGTTTTTTAACTTCACTCCTATCTAATTTTTTTGGTTTTGTTCCGGTGTTTATTCTTAATTCGTCTAAATTAACTTTACTAAATAATTCGTCTTTAATCTCAGAAGAGTTTGCTTGTTCGGATGATCTTTTAATTAATTGATTATCGAAGGGAACTGTAAAATCTGTCGCGCCTTGAATTAGTTTTTCGTCGAGTACTTTCGCCGTGTCTGTCACTAGTGCCTTTGCTTCTTCAGTCTCTGTTTCGATTGGTGCGGAAAAAATATTTAACGCGCCTTTAATCTTATTTATGATACCTTGAAAAGTTGTCCCTTTTTTTACACTTTCTTGTAAACTTTCTATGATTTAAACACATTATTCCTTTAATCTCCTTTTTTTCTCTCAAAAATGTGAGTTTCCCGGCCGATGCACCAAATTTCTTATAATAATTAATACAATCTGTCACGTCCAGACTTGCACCAACTACTATAAAAAATATTACAAGAAGGCAAATGGTCAATAAACCATTCGCGTTCCTTTCGCTTTTGTTTGACTAGGACTAGCCTTACGTCTCCGGGAGTAGCGAGCGAAGTTATTTTGAGAGTAGAGATGCAGGATATAATGAGGGATAAATAAAATAATATATGTTTTATTTCGTATTAATCATGCATTATTTATTTAAATATAATGTGCTGTTTTCCCTTAAATGAACAAGTGTGACTAAATTATTACAGCTTTTTAATGAGCAAAAACACATAAAATTACGCTATTTTATTAACAATTGTATAAAATTATTTAAGTCGAATAACGATTAATTTTGATTGAATAAACAAGTGTACGGCGAACACATTAACACATTATAGAATAAAATATACACAAGGTTTTTTTATTATAAACATTAATAATCAATAATTGAAATAAGAATCATTATAAATAAATGCAGATAAAATAAAAAAATTGTTGTCGTTTAAAACATGAATTTTAGTTAATAAATAACCATTCAAACCGTGAATATTTCAAATCAAATGCAATGTAACGAATAAATATTATAAATAAATTGTAATATATAATAATAATTGTTTTAAAAGAAAACGGTTGGTTCAGCAATCGAAATAACATAAAATATCAGGTTTGCCTTTACGAATAATACAAGCGTATAGATAGCCGAAAAGAATATACCTTAAGTACCCAAATATATAGATATATATATGTATATATATATATATATGTGTGTATTCGGTGAGGAACGAAGGTCCGCCTTGAACGTGGATAGCGGTGTCAAATTGCCGGATAATGTTCTGCTAGACCTGCGGGCGCCGACGTTAGATGTGTATGCTGTTGGAGCCCGATGATTTCCAGATGTCGAAGTCGTGGTTCCTTGATTATGGCTCGTGGATGTCAACGATGCGTCTCGATTCCCGAATAGAAGATCTCTCTTGATTTTAGATGCGTATTGTTTTAAAGTCCGAGTAGCAGTGCCACGCCCTCGGATAAAAATCAAAAAGTTGACGAGCAGAGCTTCGCCTTATGAAAACTTTAGATAAAGAATTAGGAGTGGCTGTGTCTGTTCTGGGTCCTCTTTATATACCCTAAAATTTTATGCATCTGTCCTTGTCTTACACTTCGCCTTGTCTTACACTTTGCCTTATATGGAAATTGTGTAAGTAGTTCTCGATTTTTCTGTGCTTGCACCCGATTGGACCGTTAGATGTGCGTAGTTAAAAATTATCGAATCCCATGCATTTTCTGTATCGCTTCGTAGTTAATTCGGAGAATTTGCTGTCCCCCTTTTATTACTGCGACGTTACCCAAAGAACGGCTTAATTTATTACTTCCTTCTAATGCTCGAATTTTCTAGTCGATGTTTCCCATTGCCGGCTCTTCTCCGAGCATTGATTTTATAGTGCAGTACAAAAAAACTCTTGCGTAACCCTTCGTTTCGATCTCACTATCGGCGATCCCGCTTCTATATGCGTATTGGCTTTGAATAATATCTTCAACTCTACGTATCAGTCTCTTTTTCGTTTGAAACACTCGTAAAATAATCTGTTCCTTAGCTCTATTTTATATTACTGCATTTACTTAGAACCATTCTTTATCAACCTTATTTTGTTCGTCTTCTACGCCGTATTTTTATTCTAAACTACGCAGTACTTTCTACAAAAAATAATAATATAATTTTCGTCAGGACGCGACACATGTTTATATTAAAATTAATACAAAAACGAACGTCAAACACATTTTGAATTAATTGATTGTTACGCGTCTTTAAAGTTACGCAGTGTTTTGTTTAACGTATGATTTATTTACATCATATGTTAGCAGTCTATTCGCACCTATAAGTTTTTATTTTATCAAATATATAAAAAATGTTTACGGTTTAATTAAATGCATAAAGTAGGATAATATTAATTTAAGAAAAGTTAAAGTAATAGTGTCAATTTAACGTTCAACAACATCGCCCGAAGAGGAGAAATAACATTGAATTGAGGAATCTGTGACCAGGGAAGGTACGTTTTTTAAAGGTTATTATACACTTTTTTAGTTGTGAGTGAGATTTGTTTATTTAAGTTGTTCCGGTTTAATTGTAGTTTATTACACATAGACAGTTATTTTACTGTTTTATTGTGATTCACGTAAATTGATTATTTTGCTGCGCTTTTAATTTGAGTTTGTTACAGATGGAGGGTAAAAATGGAAAATAACAAGGTCTACGATAGGTGTCAATATTTCCTGTGCAACAATGGTAAACACAAAGGGCAGCATCTTTTTAGATTTCTAGAAGACGGTAGCCGACAGAATACTTGGATTGAAAATTCAAGTGCCAGGTTTTTTTGTATATAAGTACTATTTAATGTTGCTTTAGTCATTTTCTCTGCAAATTAGTACATCGTTTTTTTAATTGTTGAATTTTTGATTGGGTTATTGCAAAATAAGTTAAATTTTTTTAATTCGCAGTTCAAAAAAAAGTTGATATTTACGGCTGAAAAATTGTTAATAGTAGAAAAGTTTTGATACTAAAGTATTGTTTTGACACACTCACACACACACATATATATATATATATTACTTTTTTTAAAAAGTGCGCGCTCGGTCTTTCGATTTTTCTGCAATTGAAGTATATTTTAAAAATACAAAAAATAAGTCTTCCCGAAAATTAAGCCTCCGAAAAATTTTTTCCACAAAAATACAGTTAATTGACGATGCACAAATACAGTTTTTTGGCTTTTTTAAAGCTATTTTTCAATCTCAATGAAAATACATTTTATCAATTTTATGTGTAATACCCCCTTAATTTCTTATTTTTCCCATAACTTTTAGGCAAATTAACCGATTTCAGCTTAGTTTTGTGTGTTTGTAAGTCATAGTACTTTTCATGCAGCGAATAATCTCGTGCCAAATCGAATGATCCCGTGCGCGCACTTATGTAATAATTAATAATTATATGTATATATTGAAAATGTATCGTGTATAGAGTATTGCACTTTTTATAGGCTGTTTAGAGGTTTTCAATGCATTTTGATCGCTCTATCTTAAATTTTGCAAAATTTTTCTGTTTATTTTATCGAAAACACCATAATCTTCTAATTGAAAATAAAATGTGAATTATGTTTTCAAGTTTCGTTGTTTATAAAGCAGTATTCAACTAGAAAATATTACCTTGTTAAGTATATATTTTGCATATAATGAAAGGGTTAACTAGGCCAAATTACAGGAATCTACTCGTTTTAACCCAAAAATTGTATAAAAGTATTTAAATTAAAAATCGGAAATAATTCGTACGGATAGCTAACATAAGGAAACATAAGGGAAGTCCTGCGGTTTCATGTTTGAAGGAAAAAATAACTTTTTTAATAACCATTCAATACAGAATTGTTGCTCCATAATTATTAGTGAAAAAAAGCAGATATGTTTAACTCAAACATCAGCATTAAATGATCGGTTTAAAAATCTGGAAAAATTTATATTTTATGGTTTAGAACGTGTTTGAACGCCTGACGGTCAGTATTTTTTCAAAAATTCATATTTTTATTTGTAAAAAATTTTTAATTAACCATTTTCTCAATCGGAGATGTCCTTATACTAAATAATTTAATGGTAATCCTCGTCTTCGATATTTGGCACCAACCAGTGTGTGGACTGTAGGGCTTTGTGCTGCCCATTTTACCGATGCCGATTTTAGTGACAGCAGAAAGACAAGATTGCGTAGGAATAGTTGCCCTATACATTGGCAGACTGTACAAAATGTCCAACAACATGTTCGGTTGAACGAGTCATTAAATGTTCAGTCTGCCAATGAGACACTATCACAACCTCTATTTCAAGACGATCCATTAGCTGTCTCAAATCAATCTGTTTCTGCGAATGTTACAGTTGAAGAGGCACCTAATTTCAGTACCGAAGTAATTACTGAATTACACGTCTCAAATAATTCTGTTGATGTAAATAATTCACCTGAAGAGACATCTAATTACATTGCCTTAAATACTGATAATCAGATTCAAAATAATTTGCCAAAATCTACGTACCCTTCTGGTAAAGTGATTTTTTTTAATATCGGAGAAGAAGATGTAGAAACATCATATTTAAATTCTGAAATTCCTTCAAGTATGTCAAGAAAAGAATCTGAATGTCAGAAAAAAAACTCCCGTACCTCCAAAAAAACGCTTTAAAAGTATTGTTTTTAAAGCAAATTATTATAGATCTAAGTGCTTGTCTTTACAATCAAAGGTACAGAAGTTACAACGGCTGTTAAAAAATGAAACGTCTAGAAATTTTCGTCTGCACAAGCGTCTCAAAAATCAAGTAATGAATAAAATTAACGATATCGATGCAACTGCATAAAAGAAAATCGGCTTACACGAGTGATGAAAAAGATTTGTGTAAGAAGATATATTTTTACTCTGCAACAGCTTATTCCCGTTTGCGTAACGCTGGTTTAACTTTACCTTCAGAGTCTACTGTCAGAGTCTACTGTAAATTTATTGCCTCCGATAGAAAGAGTATGCGCGTTGAAATTCGACGAAATGTCTATTAAATCTTTTGAAGAATATTCAAAAAGTCAAGATTTGATTGAAGGTTTTTGCGATGTGGCTAGTAACCGTACAAGCCATGGTGTTGCAAAGCACGTTCTTTTATTTATGTTAGATAGTATTAATGCTTCAAATTCATGGCGTCAAATAATATGGTTTGGTTTCAATGAAAATGGAGCTTCTGCAGATGACCTTTCAAGTATTTTAAAAGAAATTATAGTTTCACTGCGTAGTATTGGAGCAGATCTGCGTTTAATTGTATGTGACCAAGGTAGTGCTAATCGCAAATTGTTTAGTAATTTCAAAATAACTTCTTTAAATCCTTATTTTTTCGTTAATGAAATCAAAATTTTTGCATGTTTCGATTGGCCTTACCTTATTAAACGACTGATCGCTCCATTAAGGTCCCACGATTTTATTTATATTGATGAAGATGAATCTTAATCTTAATTATGATTGTTTTGTTTAATGTAGCCTTAGTGATTTTATGAGTTTAGTAGCCTCTTTATGGATGTTATATATTATATATTGAAAGAATTTTACTATGTCATTTTAGTATGTAAGTATTATGTAATTTTAGTATATAAGTATTAGATATTTTAGTATCTTGCCGGTTCCACCAACAGATATTTGTATTATATCTCTGTGGGTAATTCTATGTAATTCTAAGGAATTCTATGTATTTCTGATACTGGTTAATAAATATTTAGATATAATAATATCTTTTCACGATTTAATAACAACGTGGGAGTTGAATCGATCACATGGCACATCAAATCTATTAGGACACTTAACTGAGGCTCATTTTCATCCTAATAATTTTGAAGCCATGAAAGTTAAATTAGCTTTTCAGCTATTTAGTCGACGAATGGCTAAAAAAACCGCCGGCGAAGATCCCCACGGTTTACAGACAAAAACGTGGAAAAGGTCGGCCAGTTTTGTAGAAAAATTAGATACCGTTATTGACGCATGTAATTGTTATTATTTATTCAATAAGAACCAGCAGAAAAAGCCATTGTCGAATAAGCATCCGGAAATTCAAAAACTACTTTTGTTCATTGGTCGAAATAGTGGACTGTTAAATCTAAGGGTAAAGTTTTAAAACCACCTTCTTTTATCGGTATTCCTTTGACTGTTACAGTTTTCATCGAATTATATAATGATATCCAACTTTCATTTCCGGATTTTCAATTGGCAACAGCTTTGTGTAATCAAGATTCTGTAGAGCACATTCACTCAAAATTACGAGGAAGGGGTGGTTTCAATGCTAATTCCACTTGCAGAATGTACAGATTAAGTATTAGGCATATTTTATCTACTGATTTCATTGAAACAAGTAAAAAAGGAAATGTTTTGATTGAAGAAGCCCATTCCTTGCTCGAATCGAGTAAAACTACAGATTCAGGAAAACCTTTGAACTTTATAACACTAGCTCAAGCACAGTTAATTGAATATGATTCACAAGAATTGAGTAAAATTAATGAACTTCTAGAAGCTGCTAGAATGATGGATGCTTATGAACCGATCAAATCAACTAATATAGGAGATTTAGAAGCAAAATCCTTGTACGGAAGAAATGCTGTTGCATACTTGGCAGGATATGTTGCTCGTAAGACTCTTAAAAAAGTGGATGTTCTGAGTGTGAGATTGATTTTATGAAAAACAATGATGATCCTCGAAGTAGTAACGAAGTGTATATTGAACACAGAGAATATCCACATTCAGATCAAAAACTTTCACAAGTTGCGTACTTGAGGAAACCAACGGATCTTTTCATGGAGGTTGTTCATTGCCAACTAGAAGCTTTTAATGTTCATTACCAAAATGTATGGCACCAGAGACAATTATTGTAATAATTGACAGAAATAGCAATGAAATATACTCATGAAAAGTACGCCTCTTGGTTTGATGACGTCCATAAATGTTTTAATCATAGATTAGATGCATTAAAATTTTTATTATTAGTTAAAATTTATGCAAAAACTCGAGAAAGTAACAATAGCAGAAAATCTGTGAAAAGGCATTTATCAACAAAAAAATCAAAAATTAAAGAATGTTCAAAATTTGTAAACTACGTTGTCACTTTTTATAATTTTTGATTAATAATTTTCTACAATTTTAACAATAGGTCTGTAAATATTTAATAAATGCTGCGTAATTTCATATTTTGTTTCCTATTATAATTACACTCTTCTTTCAATTACAAATAAAGCCATCTTTGTTTTTGTAAAATTTGATTATAAATTTAATTATTATTTTTAATAAATGTTTTGAAAGTGAAAGACTAATATAATTTAATTTTTCATTACCATTTTGAAAGTGAATAGTGTACTTAATATTGTATTTGTTTTATAACAACGCTAGTCAAAAATAATTTTATATCGCTCTTTTGATTTTAAACTTTTCTTAACTTTAATTATAACGCATTTTACTGACCGACACGGTGGCGGAGTGGCGGAAACGCACCTCGGCCGGTCATGAAAGTTAAGCAGCACCGAGCGCGGTTGGCACTTGGATGGGTGACCGTTCTCGGGCTTAGCTTAAATGATCGGTTAGGTGTTTTTTCACATTCCACAACGTGAGCGGGAGGTGTGAGGCATTCGGTTTCGGTGTTAAAGTCTACGCAATGTGACCTTGCCACCCAAACAGAATTGTTCTCGAATACACCGCCCTTCTCGGAGGAGGTTTTCCTAAATGGCATTTATCCCAACGGGTTTGGCCACAGGTTTTCCCTCTCTCCACGGGCATAACCGCGGGCGAATGCGAGAAGGTGGGGTAAAGAGGGGGTAAAAATTGGAAATGGAATGAAATGGAATAATAAAGGTGTAGGGAATACGTAAAAACCTGTAAAAAGGTGTACGTGGAAACTACCAAAATATTATAATTTAAAAAAAAAAATTTATATAACGCATTTTACTGCAATATTAAATAAAATTTAATAGTCTTCTTTTTTTGTAATATTTAAGTAAATTTAATAGTATAAATAACATTATTTTTGAGATTCAATTGATTATTTACTTTTTATGTATATATGATGTAAATATAAATTGATTTATATTCTTCGAGTTGTGGAGGACTGTGGAGACTCCAGTGGTTAAAATAGGGCTATTGGCGATGATTCCACTATTATATTTAAAAATAATTAAATCAATTAAATATAACCACATTGTATAAATTTATCAGATCGTAGATTATTTTTTTAAGTTGCATATGATGATTGATTTATTTAATTTTAAATATAATAAACAAAAACTTAACGCGCTTTCGGCAGTACCTCGAGGATAGTATGGAAAACTGTCGCGTTAATATTTTTATTGTTAAGGTAATATAATCATTATAATAATTCTTCAAAACGTTTGAAGAAAGTTCAACTTTAATTGTTTTTAAATATCATTGAGATGATTTATAGCAATTAATTGAAAGATTATTATACAGTTTATTTTATTAAAATGAATGTTTTAGAAATTCATTCTTGAATTATTGAAATAGTTATTATTATTATATGAATTTATATTATAAAAATAATACTAATTAGTATAAATCAAATTTTAAACATATTAAAACTAAGGAATATATGAATTTACAAAAATTATAATTCACATATTAAAAATAATTAATTTATTAAATAAATTTAATAAATTAATTATTTAAAAATACAGTAAAACTACAATAAATAAGTATTTC
The DNA here is from genome assembly GCA_026168455.1 of Theocolax elegans. Lineage (NCBI taxonomy): Eukaryota > Metazoa > Arthropoda > Insecta > Hymenoptera > Cerocephalidae > Theocolax > Theocolax elegans. The sequence continues at coordinate 25,170 of JANSJX010000067.1, read as the reverse complement.
ATTTAAGTTATTTATTCAAGTTACTTATAATTTTATTATAGTATCAATTAATTAACTTTTTTTTTAAATTTGTACAACAAACTTATAATTACTCTTTTATTAAACTTAATTACTAAGCTAATTATTTTTAATATGCAAATTATAATGTTTATTAAATAATATATTCCTTAATTTTTATATGTTTAAAAATTGTTTTATATTTGTTATTATTATTTTTATGATATAAATTCATATAATAATAATAACTATTTCAATATTTAGTTCTGTAAAATCTATTATATAAGTAATTATTGAAATAGATATTTATCAATTATTTATTAAAATTATGTAATATAAACGTATCAAATAATTAAATAAATTAAATAACTTAAAAATAAAATTAAGATCACGAGTTTTGAACCCGAGACCCTTTGGGTAACCGATTGCATACACGCACCTTAACGCTCACGGCTACCGTATCTATATGATTTGCAAATGTCGAAACTTATATTTAAGTTGTGCCCCCTGGTGGGAAGCTTACGGTTAAGTATTTATTTATTTTAATGTCTACTGTTTTAATTTTTTTTAATTTTTTATTTTATAATTATAATTATTTGATTTTATTAAGAACTAGGAAAAAAAAATTTTTTAAGAGTCAGGTAATTTGAACCATGGTCATACTGGTCTGGTTCTCGTTACCCCCTGCTTCGCTAGTTGAGTTTATACTCCCCGCTGGAGTAGGAACCAATCGTAATTACTCGGCATACCCTGCCTCTTCGATTTTCAAATCGTGCGAAAGCTTCGAGCAGCAGCAGCAGCTAGGTGGTATCGCTGTCGTTTCCTTCTCGACTTTTTAACATTGGATCGGCCATCTCTTTCTACTATTCTCTGCTTTTACCTTCCTACTTTGCCTCCATATAAGCCCTACGCGTACGCTAATCTATAGCGGGTAACTGGCAGCCACCTATCGGTCGAAACGGTTTTGAAATATGACTACTCAGTGTTGGGCAAACGATTATTTTTCACCGCACCAAGTAGCTAACTTCACACCGTACCGAGCGAAAACCGCACCTTGCAGCAAACTTCAAAGCATTCCGTGCAATAATCGCACCACGTAGCTAACTTCAGATTGCCCTATATTGAATATATCGACATAATCAAAAGATTTGGCAACGTCGGTGCGAACAACAGGTGATCATATTGCAATTGCAATTACTGTGCAAATATTGCAAATATTAATACAATTAAAAATATATACTTATTGGATTAATAATTGACAGTTCATAAAAATCTATTAATGTATATATTTATTATATATGAGCAAATCCACAGAACCTTTAATTTTGGGGAAGCGGGTAATATAGTAGTAAATAAGCAGACTTAGCAACATTATAACAACGGTTTCTGGTAGAAAAAGTAATTCGATGAAGGGTCCTTATCATTTTTTTAAAGTTGTTTTCATTAGCTTTTTGTTAGAGGCTTCATAAAGTTGCATTTTTGCAAATTTGACGATGGAAGTAGTACTCATCTTCTATTTTTTAAGCTTATAGAAATTATAATTCTTCACCAAATGTTACAGAAATTTTTTTTGACAACCTACACCATCTACTCTATTAAACTAAAAGTGTTAGAATAGTGTGCCTTCATGATACAGAAAAATAAAAATCGCAACTCTTGAGGAAGTCAGTTTTTGTAAATTTAGGAAATTTTAGAATTTTGATATTATACAAAGATAAGTTTTGTTTATAGCTATTGTGACTAATATTGCTTTTTTCGATTTGCAATAAGGATTCTTATTCTTTTTTGTGCTTAGCTGTGCCTCTTTTTCTTTACTAGCAATTCTACCTTAAACTTTTCAAAATCTCGGGCCCCTAGTCTTCCAAATTTTCATTTTCGCATGGCACACTCGACATTCACAAAAAAAGCATATATAAACTATATCTCTTTACTTTTTAGTAGATTATTGAGTCATCTACGTAAAACCTCAATTGAATTTTTTGTTAATTTAGATAATATAAGCTGTATAAAAGTATAAAATTTTATACCTTTGAACTGAAGTTCAAATTGACTATACGAAATAGGTTATTTCAACAGAAAAGCTAATATAAATACGCACACACACACACACACACACACACACACACACACACACACACACACACACACACACACACACACACACACACACACACACACACACACACACACACCCGCGCGCGCACACACATACACACACATATCATTCAGTCAGCCTTACGCAAGTAGTTTGTTTACCATTAAAGAGAAGTATGCGAAAAGAAAATTATTTATCATGTAATGAATGTTTCAAATAATTTGCCATGTACTCATTACCAATTGAAACCTTCAAGTTGGAAGATTTATGGAGCAAAAAATGAAATTCCTGTTACAAGTACTCAAACAAAAAAACCATTGTTACTAGGAAAAGAAAATTACAGTACTGTAATGGCACTTGAAAACATCCTTTTATATGAAAAATTGTTGTTAGATATTTCAATTTTTGTTAAATAAGAGACTTAATTATGTTGTTATATTCATAAATTATAGAATAAAAAATGTTCTGTTTATTTACGAAGTGATTTTTATAATTTACCCTATGATACCCCTCATTAATATTTTAATCGTTAATTTCTTAGATAAGTCTTGAAAAGAAATAGGGGCCCTCATATTTTCCTACTATTTAACCTCTAAAGAAGTAGAAATCTCCATTAAAATCAATGTGCCTCCCAAAAAAAAAAAAAAAAAAAATTTTCAAATGAAAATCAAAGGTTCCGTGGATTTGCTCATATAATGAGAGGATTCAACGTCTTCATATAATTATCAATACAAGTCATACAATTTTTCTATGTAACTGGTTACAGTGAAAAATTACAAGTTTCATATGATTAAAGGGGTCTTGACAGATTTTGGATTAAGTAAACAACGTTAGACGATACGCAAACTTATTCATTTTGTGGAACTGTTGAATACATGGCTCCAAAGATCTTTGGATAGATATTTGCCGCCAATTGGTGGAATTTGGAGTTTTGATAGTTTGTCCTCTATATATTATATTCTAGAATAAAATACTTTTGAATAATGAAAACTGAATAACTCTGAATTAATTTCAGTTTGAAATGCTAAAAGGTGTATTACCATTCCAAGGAACTAATCGTAAAGAAACAATGACTCAAATTCTCAACCAGCTGTCAGTCAAGAGGATGACGCATTCTATTTCGACAGCGAGTTTACGTGTAAAACGCCAAAAGGTAAGAATAATAGATATTGTTAGAGCATATGATAAATACAAAGACAAAGATATGCCGTTAATGATTGTAGATTCACCGGGAGTGCCTCCAAGTGCAACTGTACACGAACAGTTTCGAGGTTTCACTTTTGTAGCTCCGTGCTTACTAGACGATGTAGCTGAGCAGCGTGAAAATGTGACTATGAATTTTCCGACTTACGTTAATCCTGTAAGTATATCTGATTGTTGTATGTTTGTTTATTAATAATAATAAAATTATAAAGTTAAATTAAACACTTAAAAATTTATAATATTAATTAATAAATAAAATTATAATAAAATTAAATATTTTTAATTTATAAAGCTTATTATAAGTCTGCATTATTTATTACACAATTCTTCAAAATTATCCATTTCATTGTATTTTTTTATTACAAGTTCAAAGCAGATTAACGAAACTCTTATGACAAGGTATGTAATTCCTATTCAAAACAGAAGATAATATAATTCCTACATTCCATTTTGTCAATAAAAAAGACCCAGACCAATGTTTGTCATATAAGAAGTATTTTCAGTTGCTTATGAAGAGAAAATTCGTAGTCTTGGTGTATTTATCAATCAAAAAGAAGAGTTATAATTTTTACATGACCGAAAGGAGTTACCTGGACAAGTATCAATGTTGTGCAGTTGAAAATGTTTAAAATTGTACCAGGTAAATTATTTAATTATTAATATGTAATATATAATATGTTAAAATACAGTTGAGTTAAACGCTTAAATTTCTTGCAATATTAATTAAATAAACTTAATCGATTTTGAATTTTTAATGCTTATTATTAGTGTCTATAGTTATTACACTTTGCTTCAAAAATAATTAGTCAATTGTATTTTTTTTAAAGGTTACAAAACAATTTTATGAACCTGTTATAAGAAGGTTGGTGGTTCGTATTCAAATCATAATGCATGGTGTCGACTGATAAAATAATTGCTGCATTCACATTTGTCAATAAAGATGACCAAGACGAGTGTTTGACATGTAAGAAGTATTTATAGATGTATACAAACAGAGGATTCGTCTTCTTCATGGATTTATCAATACAGATTATAAAATAGTTTTATGTAACTGGTGTAAAGTGAAAAGTGGAATTTTGATAGGATTAAAAGGAATTACCTGGACAAGTAACAATGATGTGCAGTTGAAAATGTTTAAAATTGTACCAGGTAAATTATTTGTTTATTAATAATAAGTTAATATACAGTTGAGTTAGACGCTTTGTTTGCGTTCATTTTATCCGCGTATTTAAACCGTGCGCGTACGTTGCGTTTAAAATCAAGCGCCGAGTGTAACTTGTCGCGTCGTCACTGCACTCGTCACTGCGCGTATCGGGACCTCTCGCGCGCGAAGGGCCGCGCGCGCGGGCTCACGTGTTCATACTTGATCTAACCGCCGGTGCATTCGCATGCTTGGTTAATCAAGGCCTTTTTCGATCCTCGCCATTTTTTGTACTTATCGAGATCGTTTCTTTTAACTTGTGCGTCGGACGTGTCGGATAATTAGTAGCTAGGGTAATTCAGGCGATTTATAGATATAGGTAAGATAGAAACAATTAAACGCGAGATTCCGCCGCGAAAGTTCGACCGCGCGCGTTACGGTGTGTGCGAGTGTGTGAGTGTGCCTCGAGGTAAACAATTTTGGTGTGGAACGGGTGCACGGTTTGTGGTGTCCCGTGTCCAGGGCGAGCGCTATAAGCGACAACACTCTTTGTTGTCCGGCACCGCTGCGTCAGGATTCTCGAGACGTCGAGGCGCGCACGGTGCAGGGTCTTGGATCAACTTGGCGTTCCCCAGGCCCGGCTTGCCAAACCGATCTCGGCGAGAAGCTGCGGCAGGTTCAGCGTGCGACTCAACACCTGGGTGGTGTGGTGTTCGAACCGAAAGACGGCATTGCGAGGGCAACGTGCCCAGGTAAGCGAAATCAACCGCGACACATTTGTTCTCCGAATTCGTGCGTATTATGTTTCGCTTCGTAGCGTGCGTTTAGTTTTACTTATCTTTTTGTTTTCTTTCATTCAGTGTATTTATATGTCTTTATTATGTTTCAAATAATTTGCCATGTACTCATTACCAATTGAAACCTTCAAGTTGGAAGATTTATGGAGCAAAAAATGAAATTCCTGTTACAAGTACTCAAACAAAAAACCATTGTTACTAGGAAAAGAAATTACAGTACTGTAATGGCACTTGAAAACATCCTTTTATATGAAAAATTGTTGTTAGATATTTCAATTTTTGTTAAATAAGAGACTTAATTATGTTGTTATATTCATAAATTATAGAATAAAAAATGTTCTGTTTATTTACGAAGTGATTTTTTATAATTTACCCTATGATACCCCTCATTAATATTTTAATCGTTAATTTCTTAGATAAGTCTTGAAAAGAAATAGGGCCCTCATATTTTCCTACTATTTAACCTCTAAAGAAGTAGAAATCTCCATTAAAATCAATGTGCCTCCCAAAAAAAAAAAAAAAATTTTCAAATGAAAATCAAAGGTTCCGTGGATTTGCTCATATAATGAGAGGATTCAACGTCTTCATATAATTATCAATACAAGTCATACAATTTTTCTATGTAACATGGTTACAGTGAAAAATTACAAGTTTCATATGATTAAAGGGGTCTTGACAGATTTTGGATTAAGTAAACAACGTTTAGACGATACGCAAACTTATTCATTTTGTGGAACTGTTGAATACATGGCTCCAAAGATCTTTGGATAGATATTTGCCGCCAATTGGTGGAATTTGGAGTTTTGATAGTTTGTCCTCTATATATTATATTCTAGAATAAAATACTTTTGAATAATGAAAACTGAATAAACTCTGAATTAATTTCAGTTTGAAATGCTAAAGGTGTATTACCATTCCAAGGAACTAATCGTAAAGAAACAATGACTCAAATTCTCAACCAGCTGTCAGTCAAGAGGATGACGCATTCTATTTCGACAGCGAGTTTACGTGTAAAACGCCAAAAGGTAAGAATAATAGATATTGTTAGAGCATATGATAAATACAAAGACAAAGATATGCCGTTAATGATTGTAGATTCACCGGGAGTGCCTCCAAGTGCAACTGTACACGAACAGTTTCGAGGTTTCACTTTTGTAGCTCCGTGCTTACTAGACGATGTAGCTGAGCAGCGTGAAAATGTGACTATGAATTTTCCGACTTACGTTAATCCTGTAAGTATATCTGATTGTTGTATGTTTGTTTATTAATAATAATAAAATTATAAAGTTAAATTAAACACTTAAAATTTATAATATTAATTAATAAATAAAATTATAATAAAATTAAATATTTTTTAATTTATAAGTCTGCATTATTTATTACACAATTCTTCAAAATTATCCATTTCATTGTATTTTTTTATTACAAGTTCAAAGCAGATTAACGAAACTCTTATGACAAGGTATGTAATTCCTATTCAAAACAGAAGATAATATAATTCCTACATTCCATTTTGTCAATAAAAAGACCCAGACCAATGTTTGTCATATAAGAAGTATTTTCAGTTGCTTATGAAGAGAAAATTCGTAGTCTTGGTGTATTTATCAATCAAAAAGAAGAGTTATAATTTTTACATGACCGAAAGGAGTTACCTGGACAAGTATCAATGTTGTGCAGTTGAAAATGTTTAAAATTGTACCAGGTAAATTATTTAATTATTAATATGTAATATATAATATGTTAAAATACAGTTGAGTTAAACGCTTAAATTTCTTGCAATATTAATTAAATAAACTTAATCGATTTTGAATTTTTAATGCTTATTATTAGTGTCTATAGTTATTACACTTTGCTTCAAAAATAATTAGTCAATTGTATTTTTTTTAAAGGTTACAAAACAATTTTATGAACCTGTTATAAGAAGGTTGGTGGTTCGTATTCAAATCATAATGCATGGTGTCGACTGATAAAATAATTGCTGCATTCACATTTGTCAATAAAGATGACCAAGACGAGTGTTTGACATGTAAGAAGTATTTATAGATGTATACAAACAGAGGATTCGTCTCTTCATGGATTTATCAATACAGATTATAAAATAGTTTTATGTAACTGGTGTAAAGTGAAAAGTGGAATTTTGATAGGATTAAAAGGAATTACCTGGACAAGTAACAATGATGTGCAGTTGAAAATGTTTAAAATTGTACCAGGTAAATTATTTGTTTATTAATAATAAGTTAATATACAGTTGAGTTAGACGCTTTGTTTGCGTTCGTTTTATCCGCGTATTTAAACCGTGCGCGTACGTTGCGTTTAAAATCACGCGCCGAGTGTAACTTGTCGCGTCGTCACTGCACTCGTCACTGCGCGTATCGGGACCTCTCGCGCGCGAAGGGCCGCGCGTGCGGGCTCACGTGTTCATACTTGATCTAACCGCCGGTGCATTCGCATGCTTGGTTAATCAAGGCCTTTTTTCGATCCTCGCCATTTTTTCGTGTTCTTAACGAGATTGTTTCTTTTTAACTTGTGCGTCGGACGTGTCGGATAATTAGTGTAGCTAGGGTAATTCAGGCGATTTATAGATATAGGTAAGATTGAGACAATTAAAAGCGAGATTCCGTCGCAAAGTTCGACCGCGCGCGTTACGGTGTGTGCGAGTGTGTGAGTGTGCCTCGAGGTAAACAATTTTGGTGTGGAACGGGTGCACGGTTTGTGGTGTCCCGTGTCCAGGGCGAGCACTATAAGCGACAACACTCTTTGTTGTCCGGCACCGCTGCGTCAGGATTCTTGAGACGTCGAGGCGCGCACGGTGCAGGGTCTTGGATCAACTTAGCGTTCCCCAGGCCCGGCTTGTCAAACCGATCTCGGCGAGAAGCTGCGGCAGGTTCAGCGTGCGACTCAACACCTGGGTGGTGTGGTGTTCGAGCCGAAAGACGGCATTGCGAGGGCAGCGTGCCCAGGTAAGCGAAAACAACCGCGACACATTTGTTCTCCGAATTCGTGCGTATTATGTTTCGCTTCGTAGCGTGCGTTTAGTTTTACTTATCTTTTTGTTTTCTTTCATTTAGTGTATTTATATGTCTTCTATAATTTAAAAATAAATAATTGCCTTGCTTTGGCTTTTCCCTCAAAACCGTGAGGGTTTTTACGCCAAAGCAAGAGTATTTTGTTTCCGCGAAATAATTGTGTTTTATTTAATTAATAAACCATTTATTCACTCTATCCCTTTCCTTTCTCCTTCTATTTAAATTAACGTAAGTATAAAAACCAACACGCTTAAATTTATTGCAATAATAATTAAATAAAAATAAATGATTTTGTATTTTTAATGCTTATTGTTAGTGACATTTATAGTTATTACACTTTGATTGAAAAATAATTATTTCATTGTATTTTTTTATTACAGATTACAAAACAACTTTATGAACCTGTTATAAAAAGGTTGGTGGTTCGTATTCAAAACATAATGCATGGTGTCGACTGATAATATAATTGCTGCATTCACATTTGTCAATAAAGATGACCAAGACGAGTGTTTGACATATAAGAAGTATTAATAGATGTATACAAACAGAGGATTCGTCTTCTTCATGGATTTATCAATACAGATTATAAAATAGTTTTATGTAACTGGTGTAAAGTGAAAAGTGGAATTTTGATAGGATTAAAAGGAGTTACCTGGACAAGTAACAATGATGTGCAGTTGAAAATGTTTAAAATTGTACCAGGTAAATTATTTATTTATTAATAATAAGTTAATATACAGTTGAGTTAGACGCTTAAATTTATTGCAATAATAATTAAATAAAAATAAATGATTTTGTATTTTTAATGCTTATTGTTAGTGACATTTATAGTTATCACACTTTGATTGAAAAATAATTATTTCATTGTATTTTTTTATTACAGATTACAAAACAACTTTATGAACCTGTTATAAGATGGTTGGTGGTTCGTATTCAAAACATAATGCATAAAACGCCAAAATGTAAGAATAATAGATATTATTAGAGCATATGATAAATACAAAGACAAAGATATGCCGTTAATGATTGTAGATTCACCGGGAGTGCCTTCAAGACGAACAGTTTCGATGTTTCAGTTTTGTAGCTCCGTGCTTACTAGACTAGTTTTTTATGTATGCTTTATGAGTTTAATTTCCTTCAACAGTTTTGTTATGTACTTGTTAGGTACTACCCGTATCCACTTAACGTAGTAATTACACTACCAGCATGCACACAAATTTGTATGTATTGATGAAATAATTTGTATCACATTATTTTTATAAAGCTTGTGTAATGTTGTTTGTAATGATGGTAAAAATGTACAAATTAATAATATCTTTCTAAGATGATATATACTTTACGGTATTATAAGTATAAAATTGTATGAATGAATGTTAATAAAAAAGAGATGTGAGACTAAAGAAATTGGAATTCTTATTTATGATTTAATTAACAATGGATATTATTAACTTTTTTCAAAACTTTTTATTATTAAATAATCGAGATTTTCGTGTAGCTGCAAGGATCAATTTTCCTTATTAATAATTTATAATAGTTATTAATTTTTAATTAATTTAATATTAAATAATTTAAAAAAAATCTTTCTATATATATATATAGATATATATTCTTAATAAATATATATACATTTAATTAAAAGCAAAATTTGAAATATTTAAGAATTATTTTTGGTAACTTGATATAAATTATTCATTTTTAAAATAAAGCGCGTTTTTTAAATTGTAATGAAATACAGTACGTCACAGTGACCGTCATTAGTGCACAGTAAATTTCGCATTACGAAAGTGTTTTGTTTAAAATTTTGTTTTTGCATATTTGATATTTGATTTTTATTTAATACTCGTATCAGTGATTTTGCAGCTAGCAAATTGGCAGCAAGGTTAATAAAAATTGTTAAAGTGACATTTAGCTAATAAACTAGGCATATACAACGCAAGGAATAGTTGAGTATTTTCTTATAATATATGTCTATATTACATTTAATGCAATAACATTATATATTATATATAAATATAAATATATATATATTTCTATAATGTAAAAACAATTTTCCGCCGGTGATGCCACGTTTCTTTATAATATATAATTATATCGCTTTCTGCTGATAATGCGTTTTTAAAGTTTATATTATGCTATAAAAATTTTTTCTTACGTTATTCCATACTAGGGTAATACTTACAATATTAATTATTATTAATTCATTATTTATAACTTATAATCTGATGTATATAAACGAAATAACATAAAAATAATTTTCAGACATAAAAGATAATTATATATGTTATGCGTGCACACGTCTAGCACCCCGGTTGAACAGAACCAATAAAATCCAGTAAAAATATTTTATTGATTTTATCGGATGATATCGTAGTTTACTAATGAACATATTTTTTATTGGACCCTAACATCGTATTTTACAAATGAAATTACAACCACTTGTTATTTTTAACATTGTTGTTGGTTTTAACTGTAATATTCAATTACAAATTTAATTAGTTTAATTTAAGCGGTTTGTACAAAGATTTTTTTTCTGTAATTTATAATAAGAAATTACATTGTTTGATTTAATAAGTAAGTGATTGAATTTTACATTAATTTTACAATTTTACATTGAATTTTTCAAGTTGATATTGTCAGATTTCATCGGGTTTTTGTAATTTATGCATTATTGGAATTTATAGTAATTGTACGATATTAGTATTTTCCTGGATTTATCTTATATTACTATCATACAGTGTTAATACTTATTTTATTTATTTGTTTAAGTAAATTAAATTAAATTTACTCTGGTGTACTGTTACGTACAATTTTTCTACTTATTAAATTGAGAAAATTAATAGAAATAATAAATTCAAATTTTTAATTATGTATTACACCCCCTTCAAGATAGTCTATATAGTAATTTATGATAAAGAAATTATTACTTGATTGTAAAATATCTTATTTTCTATAATTTAAGTGCGATAAACGCTTCGAAAAAAATCATAATTTTTTAAACTGCAAATGCATGTAATTGTTTTTATTTTATATAGGATGTGTATTTTACAATAATTGTAATACATCAAAATACGCAAAATAAACTCATTATTCAAGTATATGATATCATATATCTCGATATTCAAACATTTATAGTCAGAAAAGAAATCATAAATACAAATAAATGCTACATTCTGAAATATGTATAAAAACTACTTTAATTCCGTGAATAATAAATAGTTTGAAAAAATACTTATTATAGTTCTATAATTGTTTCGTTAGAAAAGGCTACCAACATCGTTAAAACACAAAAAACGATAAGTTTAAAGTTAATTATTTTTTAACATTAATCTTTTATATAAATCAAAGAACAAATAACAATTATTAAGATAATAATATATGTATGATCTGCATATATACATTCCAAGCATTTGTATGTATGTGTTATGTTAGCTTAGTAGTTAGAGCGTTTGCATTTGGTACATACGATGCAGGGTTTGATTCCCAGTTAGGGCAAATATATTTAAGCGTTTTTCTACGACAAATGTCTGTAATTAGTGTTAAGTTAAAATAAATGATTACTACTCCGGATAAAAATAAATATAAATTAATTCTAAATAATAATAATAAGTAGCTATCAAAATTTTATATATTTTATTGTTTTATGCCAATAAGAACCAATGAAATGAAGTACCATGTTTGCGGAAAAAGACCATAAATGCTAATGAAAACTTTATTATAAATAGCAAATACTAGTGTATTCCGATCAATAAAGTAATAAAAATACTTATTAATTCCCTAAATAATTCGGTAGAAAAAGCCATTTTAATTAAACTACAGCAATTAATTTTATTTTGATCAATCCCTAAAAAATCAATGATTAATCCAAATAAATGCATCATATCATCTTAATATTAAATATATTCCACAATTATTAACAAGAACTGGTCAAAAAGTCGGTCAGTTTTTTTAATTAATCTACTCTTTAAAAATTAAAAATAAAATTAAAGCATATATTTAAATATATAGAAGCCCTTTTCCTCCACAATATTTAAAATCTTATATTTTACATTTTAAGTAAGCACCTTTTTTGAAATTTTTTTTTTTAAATCTAGAAGAGTTATTGATTTTAAATTTTGTAGACTTTCTATCTATTCCAAATGTAACGTTTTACGATTGTTGTGTATGGGGAGCTGAAATAATTTTTATTACAAATTATTATTCAGCTTGTTATCAAAATAAAGAATCATAAAACCCGCCGTTAGAAAATCAGGAAATTAAACTTTATTACGCTATGATAATTGACGTGATATTTTTAATAATTTAAGAATATAAGCAAGATAAAGTGAATACAAGTTTTGATGATACCGAGGCATAGTTAGCGTCAGTTAGCGGGGTGGGAGGTGCACTAGAGCGTGCTAAGTAACTTGGAATTTAAATTTATATGTCGAATTTTAAACAAATACTTCATTTTCCACGTTTATAACAACATTTTTATGTTATCGATTAATTGTTAAACAAAAAAATAGTGTCATAATTTCGCGGCACTAGCTTTATATTGCAACTGAAACAAACTTATTATCCGAATATATTCCGCATGTGCATATAAAAAAATTAAACCCATATAAAAAATGAATTCGGAGTGAAAACAAATGACTATATGCAAAATATGAATACTATAGCACCCCCAAAACCTTTAATTATAGTTGATGAAAACTTGTAAAATTGGGTTATATTTTTAATAATGATTGTTGAGTATTTCTCGATTTTCCCAAGTTAAATGAGAAAAGATAAAGTAAAAAAAAAGTTTGTAGACATATCACAATGTTTATTTTAGAATGTTTATTATAATTTCCTTTTTCTTATCATTTTCTTCATTTTATTCGAAAGTACAATTTTATTTATAAATAAAAGATTTTATACAGTCTGAAGAGGGTGGCATTGTCCATCGAAACCTTACGAAAAGGAGAGAATGTATTAAAGCTTTTTTCAACTTACTTTTTCTCATTTGACTTGGGAAGATCAATAAATTTTCAACAATTATTAATATAAAACCAACGAGTTATAAAATCAAATCAACATAATAGGCTATATTTTTTTTACACCGACTAAAATTCGGAGTGCTCCACCAGATTTTTGTACACAACTTTTTTTAGAAACTAGATATTTGACCAATTTATGTACGAAAAAGAAGCTTCAGAACCTTTACTTCAGTGGATGAAAGCTCGTCCAAATAGGTTATATTTTGTTTACTACGACTAAAAGGTACCCCGCCGCATTTTTGTACGCTGCTCCCCTTAGATGACAGACATTTTAACAGTTTTTTGACCAATACCGAAGCCTTGGACGTAGTAATAACTGTTTCCTTTGGGGTGCTTGATTCAAGTGAGTCCCCTTGTCTCACACGAACCGGGGTGCTTTATTAATGTGAATCCCCTCGCCTTTCACGAACCGGGGTGCTTTTGTAACGTGAGTCCTCTCGCCTCTCAAATTTTAGTTTTAAAGAACCTATTATCGAAAAAGAAGGTGATACAAATGTCGAAAGAAAAATTGAACATAAGTGTCGAATTTGGACGTCAAAGTCTACAGAATCATGGGAATTTTGAGAATACCGGAATAGACGAAACTCGAACACTTTAAAATGAAATATCTCAATGTAGAAATAAGCTATTTGAGCAAACTCAACGGCATTAGAAGTCAAGACTTACACGTTATGTACCATTGGTTATTTTTTGAGAAAAAAGAATATAATGATGTTAAATAAACTCAAATATAGCAAAAAATCGCGATTTTTGCACTTTTAGGTTAGATGATACAGAAGTTCACATCGTTCGTAACGAACAAAAATCGAAAAAAAAAATTTTTTTTATAAATAAAAAAAAAAAGCTAAATCTGCACTAAATACAAACTGTTGTAGGCCAAAAATAGAAATATAGCTTAATATAGTCCCAGGGCCCAATGAACACACAATAATCGCATTTCCGAGAAACAAAAAATTCGCACGGGTTTATAAACCATTTACCTAGCACGAAACCAAATCGATTGTGCTTTACTAAGGTAGAGAAGGTTACAAAAAAATTAAGGAAGATTTCTACCGTCCCATTTCTTTGCAGTGGGCCTATAAAGGGACATTTCTAGTCGTTTTCCAAGCAATTTGAATAATTCCAAGGAACAAAAAATTCGCACGGGTTTATAAATCATTTACCTAGCACGAAACCAAATCGATTGTGCTTTACTAAGGTAGAAGAGGTTACAAAAAAATTATAAACGATTTCTACCGTACCATTTTTCTGCAGTGGGCCTATAAAGGGACATTTCTAGTCATTTCCTAACAATTTGAAAAATTTCGAGGAACAAAAAATTCGTACGGGTTTATAAATGATTTACCTAGCACGAAACCGAATCGATTGTACTTTACTAAGGTAGAGAAGGTTACAAAAAAATAATAAACGATTTTTGCCGTACCATTTTTCTGCAGTTGGCCTATAAATGGACATTTTCAGTCGTTTTCCTAGCAATTTTAAAATTTCGAGGAACAAAAATTCGCACGGGTTTATTAACCATTTACCTAGCACGAAACCAAATCGATTGTGCTTTACTAAGGTAAAGAAGGTTACAAAAAAATTAAGAAAGATTTCTACCGTACCGTTTCTTTGCAGTGGGCCTATAAAGGGACATTTCTAGTCATTTCCTAACAATTTGAAAAATTTCGAGGAACAAAAAATTCGTACGGGTTTATAAATGATTTACCTAGCACGAAACCGAATCGATTGTACTTTACTAAGGTAGAGAAGGTTACAAAAAAATTATAAACGATTTCTACCGTAAAATTTTTCTGCAGTGGGCCTGTAAATGGACATTTCTAGTCGTTTTCCAAGAAATTTGAATAATTCCAAGGAACAAAAAATTCGCACGGGTTTTTAAACCATTTACCTAACACGAAATCAAAACGATTGTGCTTTACTAAGGTAGAGAAGGTTACAAAAAAATTAAGAAAGATTTCTACCGTCCCATTTCTTTGCAGTGGGCCTATAAAGGGACATTTCTAGTCGTTTTCGAAGCAATTTGAATAATTCCAAGGAACAAAAAATTCGCACGGGTTTATAAATCATTTACCTAGCACGAAACCAAATCGATTGTGCTTTACTAAGGTAGAGAAGGTTACAAAAAAATAATAAACGATTTTTGCCGTAACATTTTTCTGCAGTTGACCTATAAATGGACATTTCTAGTCGTTTTCCAAGCAATTTGAATAATTCAAAGGAACAACAAAGTCGCACGGGTTTATAAACCATTTACCTAGCACGAAACCAAATCGATTGTGCTTTACTAAAGTAGAGAAGGTTACAAAAAAATTAAGAAAGATTTCTACCGTACCGTTCTTCTCTACCTTAGTAAAGTACAATCAATTTGGTTTCGTGCTAGGTAAATGATTTATAAACCCGTACGAATTTTTTGTTCCTCGAAATTTTTCAAATTGCTTGTAAAACGACTAAAATTGTCCATTTACAGGCTCACTGCAGAAAAATGGTACGGTAGAAATCGTTTATATTTTTTTTGTAACCTTCTCTACCTTAGTAATGTACAATCGATTTGGTTTAGTGCTAGGTAAATGATTTCTAAACCCGTACGAATTGTTTGTTCCTCGATATTATTCCAAATTGCTTGGAAAACGACTAAAAGTGATCCCTTACAGGCCCACTGCAGAAATATGGTACGGTAGAAATCGTTTATAATTTTTTTATTACCTTCTCTACCTTAGTAAATTACAATCGAATTAGTTTAGTGCTAGGTCAATGATTTATAAACCCGTACGAATTTTTTGTTCCTTGGAATTTTTCAAATTGCTTGGAAAACGACTAAAAGTTTTCCCTTACAGGCCCACTGCAGAAATATGGTACGGTAGAAATCGTTTATAATTTTTTTATTACCTTCTCTACCTCAGTAAATTACAATCGATTTAGTTTCGTGCTAGGTAAATGATTTATAAACCCGTACGAATTTTTTGTTCCTCGAAATTTTTCATATTGTTAGGAAAACGACTAAAAGTGTCCCCTTATAGGCCCACTGCAGAAAAATGGTACGGTAGAAATCGTTTATATTTTTTTTTGTAACCTTCTCTACCTTAGTAAAGTACAATCGATTTGGTTTAGTGCTAGGTAAATGATTTCTAAACCCGTACGAATTGTTTGTTCCTCGATATTTTTCAAATTGCTTGGAAAACGTCTAGAAGTGTCCATTTACAGGCCCACTGCAGAAAAATTTTACGGTAGAAATCGTTTATAATTTTTTTGTAACCTTCTCTACCTTAGTAAAGTACAATCGATTTAGTTTCGTGCTAGGTAAATGATTTATAAACCCGTACGAATTTTTTGTTCCTCGAAATTTTTCATATTGTTTGGAAAACGACTAAAAGTGTCCCCTTACAGGCCCACTGCAGAAAAATGGTACGGTAGAAATCGTTTATAATTTTTTTGTAACCTTCTCTACCTTAGTAAAGTACAATCGAATTAGTTTAGTGCTAGGTAAATGATTTATAAACCCGTACGAATTTTTTGTTCCTTGGAATTTTTCAAATTGCTTGGAAAACGACTAAAAGTTTTCCCTTACAGGGCCACTGCAGAAATATGGTACGGTAGAAATCGTTTATAATTTTTTTATTACCTTCTCTACCTCAGTAAATTACAATCGATTTAGTTTCGTGCTAGGTAAATGATTTATAAACCCGTACGAATTTTTTGTTCCTCGAAATTTTTCATATTGTTAGGAAAACGACTAGAAGTGTCCCCTTATAGGCCCACTGCAGAAAAATGGTACGGTAGAAATCGTTTATATTTTTTTTTGTAACCTTCTCTACCTTAGTAAAGTACAATCGATTTGGTTTAGTGCTAGGTAAATGATTTCTAAACCCGTACGAATTGTTTGTTCCTCGATATTTTTCAAATTGCTTGGAAAACGTCTAGAAGTGTCCATTTACAGGCCCACTGCAGAAAAATTTTACGGTAGAAATCGTTTATAATTTTTTTGTAACCTTCTCTACCTTAGTAAAGTACAATCGAATTAGTTTAGTGCTAGGTAAATGATTTATAAACCCGTACGAATTTTTTGTTCCTTGGAATTTTTCAAATTGCTTGGAAAACGACTAAAAGTTTTCCCTTACAGGCCCACTGCAGAAATATGGTACGGTAGAAATCGTTTATAATTTTTTTATTACCTTCTCTACCTCAGTAAATTACAATCGATTTAGTTTCGTGCTAGGTAAATGATTTATAAACCCGTACGAATTTTTTGCTCCTCGAAATTTTCATATTGTTAGGAAAACGACTAAAAGTGTCCCCTTATAGGCCCACTGCAGAAAAATGGTACGGTAGAAATCGTTTATATTTTTTTTTGTAACCTTCTCTACCTTAGTAAAGTACAATCGATTTGGTTTAGTGCTAGGTAAATGATTTCTAAACCCGTACGAATTGTTTGTTCCTCGATATTTTTCAAATTGCTTGGAAAACGTCTAGAAGTGTCCATTTACAGGCCCACTGCAGAAAAATTTTACGGTAGAAATCGTTTATAATTTTTTTGTAACCTTCTCTACCTTAGTAAAGTACAATCGATTTAGTTTCGTGCTAGGTAAATGATTTATAAACCCGTACGAATTTTTTGTTCCTCGAAATTTTTCATATTGTTTGGAAAACGACTAAAAGTGTCCCCTTACAGGCCCACTGCAGAAAAATGGTACGGTAGAAATCGTTTATAATTTTTTTGTAACCTTCTCTACCTTAGTAAAGTACAATCGATTAGGTTTCGTGCTAGGCAAATGATTTATAAACCCGTACGAATTTTTTGTTCCTTGAAATATTTCAAATTGCTTGGATAACGAGTGAAAAGGTCCCTTTATAGGTCCATTGCAAAAAAATGGTACGGTAGAAATCTTTCTTAATTTTTTTGTAACCACGGTGTAAGAAAGAGAGGTGGACCGACTTTCCCCCACTTCTTGTGATCTTATTGAAGCCCTTCGCCTTGTCTCCGCACGGCGGCGCCACAGAAACAATGTACTATTTAATCACACATACAGTCAGCCACCAAAGACGCGTCATTGTGTGCGTGTAGCACACGGACATTGCGTGTCCTTCGTAGTATGTGTGAGCTACTGTATTCATGCGCGGCAAAATTAATTTATTTGAATCTTTAAATGAGTTTCGCTCTAAGGTACTATGCCACGAAAAATCATGGAACTTGCTGAACATATACTTTTTTAACCCTGTAAATTACAGAGTGGACGAATAATTAGAATAGTTGCAAAAAAGTTGAGTAAATTGATATATTATTACGAGGGATTATTGACAGTTATTCAACTGTACTACAGTAATTATCAATTTTGTCAACAATATTTATATATATATATATATATATATATATATATATATATATATATATATATAACACCTTGGAGCTAAACCACTTTTTCACAATTTTAATGATTTCTTTATAATGGTGAATATTTGTGGTACGCTCAATGATCTTGGACAATTTTTTTTCTTAAACTTCATGTAATTTACAGAAAAAAAGGTCTTTTATGTTTTTTTATATTGAATTAGATAATTTTGTGTTATAGTAGGTTGAGTGTTAAGAAAAAATTAGAGAAATGTCAAAATACCATTTTAACCTTCAGTATCTGTGAAACTATTAAGTTTTAGCCTCTAAAATTGTAGACCACTATCCAAAAAACATGTAGGAGAGAGTATTTACAAAGTTACAGAAAAAAATTTGTTCGTCTGGATAAGACAGAAAATATATATGGGAGATATACGATTTATTGTTAGTCACTGATACTTTTCAATCTCTAAGCTGCCTACAAACACAAAACAATAGGTGTATAAGCAGTTACACCTGTTATATAATTAGATACATGCCTGAAACTTTTTATATAATTACAATAAATCCAATTATATAACAGGTACCTACAGTTTTGTGTTTGTAAGCAGCTTAGAGATTGTAAAGTATCAGAGACTAACAATAAATAGTATATTTTAGTATTATTGAGGAATAATATAGTGCCATATTGTTTGAATGCAAGTATATGGTTACTCTGTTTTTTTCATAAAATGCATTCGCTCTCTTTTTTTAAGAAATTTGCCTAAAAACACCATAACTTTGTCTGAAATGCTCTGCCGCACACAAACTTTGCATCATTTTGAAGGTAATTAATCATCGATGAATTAGATTTTTGGATGGATAAAATATTTTTGATCATTGATCGTACAACCCTTTTTTTTACTATAAAGGTTTTTATTAATTATAACTATATTCAATGTTTTAAACTAATATAAATTAATTATTTCAACAGATTCTTCTTGAAATTTATAAACTTTTTCAAATTTAATATATATAAGAACAAATTATTAGATTTTTAGTTATTAAGTGATCAAAATGCCAAAAAAGTCATTTTTTTTTAAAAAAAATTCCATATTTTGATTGGGTACAGCTCTGGTACTAATTGAAATTCAGGTCTAAAAATTTTGCTCCACTCAATTCAAGTAGTTTTGACTTACTCCATACATTAAAACAAAATTCAATTTTTTAACTTAATCACTTCACATGGAATCTTCCATATTTATGTATAATATAAAAAAAGTGAAAGAAAAAATAGTTGCAATTAATTTTCTGTGTAAAATTTTTGGATATTTTATAAATATGTACATATATTTAATATTATAAAATATTTATACATATATACATATATGCATATATTTTTTATATATATGTTTTAAAACTTAATATCAATGAAATGTTATATATCTTGTAAACTAATTTACTATAAACAAATGCGCCAGCAAACTTTATTAACTTTACCAAAGTACTTAATTTTCGATTGTATGTGGTTATTCAATTTATTTTTCTGATTTTTTTGACATGCATTTTGATACAAATAAAGAAATTTTTTATATCTGTTTTGAATTAAATGCAAATATAGATATAATAATTTTAAACCACCTGTTTCCTAGATAACTTATAAATCTTCGATTTGCTTTAAATTTTTTACTGTGTTTTTATAGGCGTTTTTATTTTAAAAAGTTAATTTTGCTAGAAAAAATATTTATTTTTGGAAGTACATTGCAGAATTTCTTTCAATTTTACATTTCGTTTTATCAATAAAATTATTATTAAACATGTTAATACAGTATACATTTATGAAATTCTTATGTATACATATAAATTAATAATTATTAAGTTATTTATTTAATTAATAACTATCATTATGCAATTACATTGTTCATTTTTATTTCTTCACTTTTTGAGATTCATTGAAAAATATGATAGTTTTATTTAAACTTTTTGTAATTTTAAAATTGTTTCGAATAATTTTGATTTAATCAAACCAAATATGGTATGTTGATTCTAACCAATCATATGTTAAATCCAAGATATATAAAATCAAAGATATTGTAAAAATTAAAAATTGTAAAAATGACACAATTTTAGCACTTGAGTGCATATTTCATTCTATTTAATAGTTATATTCAACAAGTATTGCTCTGGTTGAAACTTTTTTTCACATAATTATTTGAATTATATTATGTTCAATTAATAACATTAGCTGATTGAACATGTATTAAACATACATGAACATATAACAGATAAACCTTGTTAATTGTGTTTTTATATCTTTTCCACCGAATAGTGCTTTTACTTTTTCCCATTTGATGTGTAATAGTTTATTTAAGATCCAAAATGGTGAAAAATTGAAAAAAGGAAAAATCTGTTTCCTGAACATGCATGACTGTGGTGCAAATTAATATTTTGACACTCATTATGTACTAACATTATTATTATATTTCTTTACACTTGACGTGAAATCGCCCATATATTATTGTATTATAATAAAATAATTATTGTATATTATATTATTAATATTAATAATTATATAAATGATTAATAATATATTGATAAAATAATAATGAAAAATAAAATGTAACAAATTTTTGTGGTACATTTCGAAACAAAAATACATATGTATGTGTATATATACGTATATACACTGTAAATCTTATTTATTATATAAATAATTTATAATCATATTGGCGATATATGCGTAAAATATTGTCACGTCCAGACTTGCACCAATTACCATAAAAAATATTACAAGAAGGCAAATGGTTAATAAACCATTCGCGTTCCTTTCGCTCTTGTTTGACTAGGACTAGCCTTACGTCTCCGGGAGTAGCGAGCGAAGTTATTTTGAGAGTAGAGATGCAGGATATAATGTGGGATAAATAAAATAACATGTTTTATTTCGTATTAATTATGCATTATTTATTTAAATATAATATGCTGTTTTTTTCTTTAAATGAACACGTGAAACTAAATTATTACAGCTTTTTAATGGGCAAAAACACATAAAATTACACTATTTTATTAACAATTGTATAAAATTATTTAAGTCGAATAACTATTAATTTTATTGAATAAACAAGTGTACGGCGAACACATTAACACATTATAGAATAAAAGATACACAAGGTTTTTTATTATAAACATTAATAATTGAAATAAGAATTGTTATAAATAAATGCAGATTTAATTAAAAATTATTGTCGTTTTAAACATGAATTATTGTTAATAAAGCGTATTTCAAACCGCGAATGTTGCAAATTAAATGCAATACAACGTATAATTATTATAAATAAATTGTAATATATAATAATAATTGTTATAAAAGAAAACGGTTGGTTCAGCAATCGAAACAACATAAAATATCAGGTTGCCTTTACGAATAATACAAGCGTATAGATAGCCGAAAAGAATATACCTTAAGTACCCAAATATATAGATATATATATGTATATATATATATATATATGTGTGTGTATATTCGGTGAGGAACGAAGGTCCGCCTTGAATGTGGGTAGCGGTGTCAGATTGCCGTATAATGTCCTGCTAGACCTGCGGGCGTCGACGTTAGATGTGTATGCTGTTGGAGCTCGACGATTTCCAGATGTCGAAGTCGTAGTTCCTCGACTATGGCTTGTAGATGTCGATGATACGTCTCGATTCCTCTTGTGATTTTTTAATACGTATTATTTCAAAGTTCAAGTAGCAGAGCCACGCCCTTGGATAAAAATCAAAGAGTTGTCCAGCAGAGCTTCGCCTTGCGAAAGCTTTAGATGAAAATTTAGGAGTCGCTGTGTCTGTTCTGGGTCCTCTTTATATACCCTAAAATCTATGCATCTCTCCTTGTCTTACACTTCTTCCTTGTCTTACACTTTGCCTTATTGGAAATTGTGTAAGTAGTTCTCGATTTTTCTGTGCTTGCACCCGATTGGACCGTTAGATGTGCGTAGTTAAAAATTGTCGAATCCCATGCATTTTCTGTATCGCTTCGTAGTTAATTCGGAGAATTTGCTGTCCCCCTTTTATTACTGCGACGTTATCCAAAGAACGGCTTAATTTATTACTTCCTTCTAATGCTCGAATTTTCTAGTCGATGTTTCCCATTGCCGGCTCTTCTCCGAGCATTGATTTTATAGTGCAGTACAAAAAAAACTCTTGCGTAACCCTTCGTTTCGATCTCACTATCGGCGATCCCGCTTATGTGCGTATTGGCTTTGAATAATATCTTCAACTCTACGTATCAGTCTCTGTTTCGTTTGAAACACTCGTAAAATAATCTGTTCCTTAGCTTTATAAATTATATTTTATATTACTGCATTTACTTAGAATCATTCTTTATCAACCTTATTTGTTCGTCTTCTACGCCGTATCTTTATTCTAAACTACGCAGTACTTTTTACGAAAAATAATAATATAATTTTCGTCGGGACGCGACAACTCCCCCCCTTTTTAAAAACGACGCCCTCGTCGTTGATCAATATAATTATTATATTATTATTTCTCTTAACATAAGATATCATACTTAATTTTAAATTATAAACATTATTTCGATTAATTTTTCTTTATTTCTTATGGTGAACTTTATAAACCATATTACAATTATTTATTTCGTAGTTCAACTTTGTTTGTTATTACGTTACATACTTCGAGTACATTATTTCAAACAGTTTAACAGTATTGATATAATTCACCTATACAAATAGATACGTAATAAAAAAAGTTTTATTATTACTATTTTTATTCTAGATATTCCGAAAAATTGTATAATTATTATTAAATGTGTTTTCTATAGTTAACAAAAAAATTTATTTATCTTTAGTTTGTACCCTTAATTTTTAGTATACATCAAGTCATGTTAAAAATATATGTTACTAGTATTTTTTTTTCTCGTAGCCACATATTTTTTTTTACAAAATTTTCAATTTTCTTCTATAATATTTGTATGCTTACTTATATATTTTCTAAAAAGTTAAACAAAAGAGTTACATATTAGTTTACTTTTTTTTACATTTATTCAATTAATAATTCTACTGTTACGAATTGTTGAAGAGAAGAAAAAAAAAAATTTCCTATTCTCCCTTTAATGTGAACAATGTTAGTATATCCTATCTTGATAATATATTTATATATTTTTATAAAAGGATTAGGAGTGAAAAAAATTTAATTTTCTTTGCTCCCCCTCCCCACCAAAATAAAACGAACACATAATTTTTTTACTTTTTTTTTTTAGAATTTTCTTTTCAGCCATTATAAACAAAGATTCACTTTTAATAGAATATAATATATAATTAAGAAATAGTTAATTTAGTTTCATAAGAAAAAGATACAATCGATACAAATGAAAAAAATAGAATGAGCAATACATAAGTGACAGTGCGAAAATTGAGTAGGCTAAGTAGGCCCATGTAGAATCATCCTCCTATATCTTGGGAGAAAGAGTAGACTACACTGAATAAACGATACGACGGAATAACCCAAGCAGTTACGGAACTGCTCGATGCTTGCACATCATAGAATTATGGCAGCAACGTGCGTTTTTATTCGCTTCATTCCATTTTGTTTCACGTTAAAATGACTAATTTACACTCTTTTTATTTTAGTTTTGAGGAATTGTTTAAATATTCGTCATTTTCTTGATTTTATTTAAATTAACAACTGTAGAAACTTATTTGTTATGTTCAAGTAATATAATGAGAAATCGTTTGAATTTGTTTACTTTTTAGTTTCCAATGAAAGAATATTTATTTTGAATAATATTTAAATAAATTCACCAGAATTTTACTACTAATTATATTATTTTTGTATTTTTTTTGCTACACATTGTATTATTAGTAATATAAACATAAGAAAAATATTATTTATCTGTATCAATTATTGTTTGTATATCCTGATTCGGTTTATAAAATTTTAAAATTTATATGTTATGTACGTTTTTTTTTTTTTTATACCTTTCAAAACAATTAGCATACCTATTGTTTATAAATAAGAGGAAAATCTTCTAATGTGCCTGTCTTAGGATTTATATTATTAGTTCCATATAAAATTGATTAATCGTATGGAATTAATCGTATGAAAATAAGTGTTGTTTTATTTTTTTAAACCTGTTTCTTTTATATGCATAGTTTGTTTAAATCAGTATTTATAAGCAAAGTATTAGATTGAACACTAGTATGAACTACATTGGCATAAACACTAAATTGTACAATTTTATTATTATTGTTTTTATTAATAGTTGAATTTTGTACTTTATTCACAAAATTAACAAATTAATCGAATTTTCTGCATTTTTTTATTAAAATCAATATTAGAAATATTCTCATACTTTGAATATGAATCGATAATTATATCCGACATGTATATTGGTACTATTGATGAGTTTACTTTACTTAATTACTGTAATTAATGAAGTTTTCAACCTTTTTTTTTTATTAATTTTAAAAGATCTTTCTTTTCCCTCCTCTTCACGTTTCTTTGAAATCGTTATTTTGTTGTACTTATTCTCCTATGTCCCATTGAGCCTAGTGTTAGATTTTTTTTTTCTAGTATGCT